>UELX01000361.1:0-85757 GCA_900480035.1 Eupelmus urozonus | reverse complement strand
CGTCAGTACGGTATTAATTTGTCACGGGATTTTAATGTCTAAGGAGATTTAGACCGCGCTAGAGATGCTTATAAAGTTTTGAAAAAGGTCGAAATTATTTTTTGATAGTTTATGCTGGCGCTTGGAAATTTCCGCCTGAAAATTCATTCTATTTAACTTTGTGCAAGAATTATAAGAGAAAACTCTGCAGTTCTCGGTTTCCGATGGCATAGCTAGGTAATAATCAAGAACAATTCTCGTAGCCGTCCGGCCAGCTGGCAAGACACACTCAAAGTCTTCGCTCAAAACCTTTAAACCAACAACTTTCCTCTTCCGACCCCTATATTCTTCGGAAAAACGAAAAACCCTTCAGCCCTTCGCTCGCGCAAAACTACACGAACGAAAGCTAGCCGATCCCGCGCTCGGGCAAGCCCTTAATTCGTCAGAGCTTGGACGCGCGTACTCTTGGCCAAGTCACCGCAAGCGAGAGGAAGGAAGAGAGAAGGGAGAGAGGGAGAAGGCAAAGTAAAATAATAGCGCAGCAAGTTGGAAAAGCTGCTGCTGCTTGAGAGGTCCGCGCTTGCGTATCGGAAGTGGAAAAAGAAGGATGGGGGTAAGAGTCGAATCGCGCAAGGGTAAAGAGCCGGGGCAAAGTCGCGCCGAGGATATCGCGAAAGAGAGAGAGAGAGCGGGCGAGCGAGCGAAGAGAAATTGTCCCCGGAGGAATATGTGTCAAGTAAGAAAGTTTCCCCGGCTCCACGCGCGGCTCTGTTCCGCGGGAAACTTTATTTGACTTGGCTCCTTCTCTCTCTTTCCCTCACACACACACACACAAGTACTCTCTTTCTCTCTCTATCTCTCCGTCTCTCCCTCTCACTCGCTCGGCGAAGAATCGACGTATCGAATCAGACTGCTTAACTTAAATAAGTTTGCCTCCTCTCTTCTCTCTCTCCTTGGGATGAGCGCAAAGATACATAACGTTTTCGGTCGGGGAGGACGCGATCCGCAGCTATTGGTCCCAGAGCGCGCGCTCTTTGTAAATCCAGAGAGATCCGAGCGAGCGATTGTACGGCCGAAAGTAGCTGATACGCGCGCAATTTCGTGCGGACTGTCGCCTGTACGCGCCTGCCTCTACGTGTACGTGTGTGTGTTTCTTTGTGTGGCCGCATGAATGTAGGCTTCTTTCTTCGCTCGAGGTAGATTCTTGGATTTGATTAAACGTCGCCGTTCTGCTTGCGCGGCGAGCGCCGAGCGGAAAACGGATGGTCTGCGTCGTTTTTTTCTCTCCGGGCCGGCGTATTTTTGAGGCCGCGTTTGCCAAGAAAGTAGTTTGCCTTAGTTCGGCCCTGATCGATCGGCGTATTTTAAGTTTTGATCTGGCAGGGCTGAACAGATGAATTTTTCGAGATCCGTTTGTCAGATGTGAAGTTGGCTCCAAATGGGATGAAATGGCTTTCTTGAGCGTTAATTAAATTGGATTGGCGTTTTGAGAAATTTGAGTAATTAAAAGTTTAAGAGAACCGTGCATGTCTGACTAGATTTACTACTTAAGTGGCATATACGTACTTTTTACCTGAAAAACGAATTAGGATTTATTAAATGATTTTTTTATAAAACATAAAGTCACTTTCTAAGTAACAGCTATTTGAATTATGTATTTAAATTTTTATTTTGTTGTGCTTTAAAACGAGAATAGTAAATTTTAAAATTTTTCAAAATTAATAGAATTAATTTTTTAATGTCTCGCCAACAATTTCGATTTTAAATAAACAACAACAATTGAAAAAATCATACCTCAACCTGCTCTCCTTCCAAAAACTCGCACGTAGCTAACATAATTATTTACGTATCTACCTTTGACGTTTATCAGACAACCAACATCCCAAACTGCTGTTAACCTAACAAGCGTTTTCCGAACTCCAGCCCGGCTAAAATACGAGCGCCGAGATAATCAGTTTCCCCTAGCCGAAAAAAAAGAAGGCGTAAATTCCAAAATTACGAATGTTGCGATCCCGCCCTTATCGCCCTTCGACATATATCTTGCCTCTGCGCCAGCTCGCTCCCGGGGTCGATGGGCGCGCATATCGAGTGACACGGTAATGGGAGGGGAAGTGTTATCACAGCAACCAGGAAATTTGCATAGACTTTGTGACCCTTCACTGTAGTTACGCAACTCCTGTGAAGCAAAGTTAAGCTGCCGCTTGTTTCTTCCTTCTTTTTTTCTCGATGTAAACCGCTACGGGCAATGAAAATATGTTAGCGAACAGTTTTTTCGCCGTTCTGCTGATTAGCGGCAAAAGTTTTTAAATGATAAAAGTTATGAGGTTGGAGAAGGACTTTTGGTTATTTTGAAAAATATTCTGTATCGTTAAATGGGTGATACGTACATTTAACTTTTGTTAATTACTGCATTTTAAAATGTATATTTATTTTTAAAAAAGTTGAAAAAGTAGATTTTTTATTCTATGTTATAAAATACACTCTTCTATTAGCTACGTATAGCTGAAGAAATTGACTATACAGAAGGACTCTCGGCGGATACTTGTTTTTATAAGTCAAGTCGATCAATATTTTATTAAAAAACAAACTGTTTCCGCAGCACTTAAAACTTTCAACAGAAAAACCAAAAAACAAAACCATCAATCCCAATAATAATTTAAAAACAATCAACTCAACTCCTAGAAAAAAAAAAACAATAAAACAAACATTAATAAAACAAAATCGCTTTACCGATACATCACAATCACCAAGCGCGCTAAAAGTTCTCAGCGGCTCTCCGCAAAAGAAATTGGATATACTCCGCAATCTCCTCCCTATATATACAAGGCCGTATAACAGATCGTCCCTGTCGTTATGGATGTACACAATCGTCGAAGAAGAAGCGAGCTCGCGCGTGGAAAGAAAGACGAACTCTCGGGGCCGGGGCGAGCCCGAGCGCGGATATAGTCGGCGGAAAGGACGGGAGAGAGAGAGAGAGCTCTGAGAAAGAGGCAAAGAACTTCAAAGTCCCATAAAAATGCATTAAAGCGCTTCCGACGGGTATATTCCACCTACCTGAGCCGGGAATCACCGCTTCCTCGCTCGTCATTCGAAAGTGATTCTTTACCGTGGGCTCTCTTTTGCTCTCTTTCTCTCTGGGGCGCCCGCGCGTAAGCTACTTACGTACGTATACTTTATTAAAATTTTGCGGGATGCGTTATACTTTTGGTGGACTTAGTGTTAGGAAGGAGAAAATTTGAATAAAGTGGTAGGGAGGTGGGATTAGGCGCGGAAGGGCGGAAATTTTAATATAACAATTGAAAGATTGTTGGAAGGAATGATTGTTTTATGGAAATGAATGGAGAGTATTACATCGCGCGAGTCTAAATCACTGGACTCGTAAAATTTTTTTATTGCAACGGCTTGAAAATGTACATTTTATCAGTTTCACTTTTTATGAGGCATATTTCCTACTCTAAAGTGTGTAATACGTCTTCATTACTTCGAATATAGCGTTAAGGCTTTAAAATTTTTTGAAATATCTTACTTTTTATATACCCTCGTCTACATCTACATTCGAATTTGCAAAATATAAATAATAATTTTAAATAACTGAAACTGTGCTTATTTAAAATCCACCTCAAAATCTCTTTTTAATCCGATTTTCGTAAATTTAAAACCGCATAACCATTTTAATGAGATTTTTTTCCCAAATAAAAAGTCCACCGTATTACACGCATAGTCTCAAATACAACAGTGTCCGGGAATACCTCCAACAGCATCAATTGTATCTTTACAGGTCGGTTATTCAAAAAATCGACGAAAAACGCGCTACCTCGACTTAAAGAATACCCAAACCCCCGCGATCTTGCGCAACAAGCGCGCAGAAGATAAAAATAAAGAGCAAAGAAAGGAAAGGCGGGATTTTTGAAAAAAAAACAAAACTCGTCGGTCTCAAACAAAAGGACGCGCGGCGTTGATAATTAAAAAGCAGCCGTGAATGTGTTTAAGGCTCCTTCCTCATTTCGCGTCGGCGCGCTGCAGAACGAGAAAGAGAGAAGGAACGAGAGAGCCGCGGGGCCGGTTGTACGAGCCAGCTCTCTCGTTCGCTCGTCTTTAAAGTATTCATATCGCCAGACCGGCGGAGTTTGCTCTTCGCGTGTTTGTTTCTGCTTATTGCCCAGGTGAGGTAGTAGTTCGGGCTGGCGCACGATTTTTAAAGCGATTCTTTACCGTGGCAATTTCGCGTTTCTGTTTGCGCAGCGAGTCGATTTATACCGCGCGATTGCCGGTTTATAATCAGGCTTGATGTAATTATGCTCTTGGCGAGCTTTGTGACGAGATGATTTTCTCTGTTTCTGAGTTTGTTTAATATAATTTAAATTAAATTTAAATTAAACTGACAAGGCTGTTTCCTTTATTTTCAGCTCGTATTACGTCTCTTTGATATAATAGATTATATTTTTTTAATGAACGCGGAACGCAGCGGGGAATTGCGCTATTTAAGTAACTTCTTTTTAATGAAATTGTCTAAAAATAGCTCTTTTACGTATAGAACAAATTTTAACTCGAATTTTGGAAAACTTTTTCCGAGTTTCTTTCAGCAAATGCAAGATATTTTAAATAAAAACCCGGTTTTAGTAATGTAAATCCTTTTCATTCGAAATTACATTGCATTACATAAATTCCATATAAAGTTATGATGTCAACGCAGATAATTCATGAATTAAGTATCCACGTTTAAAAATAAGTCTGGCTTGTATCTGCTAAAAGTCTGGAACAGAAAAATCTCGGAAAAGTCTCAGAAAAGTCTGAATGTACTCCGGCTATAGCCACTTTGCCAGACTTATTTAATCAAGTTTAAACGGTTTCACAACGAACATTTCGTACCCGTTATACAAAGAGCAGATTATTATAGCCTCACATAATCTTCAAACGTGTAGTGTGGCCTAAATGGTCACGTGCGCAAATGAGTTTGAGTTCAGAGGGGAGCATCTGTTAATGCGAGTATAATGTTAGTGGAGATATTCTCTCGAATTAAGTGGAATATTAGAGAGCAAAGCGATTCCATAATCTTTACGAAAGTGCTCTTTTCACGATGCGCTCGATTATGAAGCCTGCATCCCAGATTCGTCCAATTGATTAATTCAACGAAACACATAAAACCTCGCGATACATAAAATCTCTTCATTAAGCTTAAATTCTATTTGATCTCTGCAATGCCTGTATCATTCAATCCTCACGTACGAGTTCTCGCATCGAGCAAACGACGCCTGTCGCAGCCTCGTCGATAAATTCACTCTCGTCTCCTCGCACGCACAATCGCTGAAATACAATTCAAGCGCTGCGCATTAACAGAAAAGTAACCGAGGCGTGCGAGCGCGGCGACACCGTGGGTATATGCACAGAGGGGGAGAGCATGAAATAACGGGCGGTAGTCGAGAGAGGTAATTACAATGCGAAAATCCGCGGACGAAGTAGCGGCTCGGCAAAAAGACGAGAGAGCGCTTCGCGGTGCGGCGAGATAGAGTGAGAGAAAGAGCGAGAGAGAAAGAAATGGATTCCGGCGCTGGTAATTCCGAGGAAATTCGAATCCACGCTTAAAAGAGAATTGCGTTTAATGCATCGTTTGCCGCGCACGGGCGAATAAAAATCCCCGAGCGTTAAAAAGTTGTCAGGAGGAGGGGGGTGGAAACACGGTGAGAGGAGAGGAAAATTCCGACAGAGAGAGAGAGTGAGAAGGGAACTCGTGGGTTTCTTTGTCGGCAAGTTTTTCCGACACTTGACCTCTCTCTCTTACTCTCTCTTTGCATTTTTTTATTTCGACTACCCGTTGTGTTACGGGTTATATGCTCGCACCGAGGAAAAAAGAGCGCGGCAGAGGGAGCTCGCACACTTTGATAAAGAAATGTGAACAGAATGGAATTTGTAGTTTTGCGGTTTTTAATTAAGAGGTTAAATGATGTTTAATTATATTTGGGTCAAAGCTCTTGTCGTTTTTTTACAGCCGAGTACAAATATTGGTTAAGAAAATGAGACTAATTAATGAGAAATTAAAATTGTATTTTTCTAGTGAAGGTGAAAATAGAGAGTAGAAGCTACAGTCTTTTTTTTTCGTCAACAGTTATAAAATTTACAAGCAAAATAATATTTATATAAAAATTTAAATAAAATTATTTATTTAAATATGATTTGGTAGCGTAAGTAGCTTTGAAGCACGACACAATAATTTTGTCTTTACTGATGTATAAATGGGCTTGGTTAATAAGTGCAACCATCACGTTCACTTTTCCCGTTAAATTTATATTTTAAAGAAACACGTAAATGATATGGTATCTATCGACACTTTGAGTCAATCAGAAATGTTAATTATATCGCACATGATGTATAGCTCGAAAAGTTTGTCAAGCTGTAACTTTTACTCATATGTCGACTTTACTAATATCTCGACTGCATATGATTACTAAAAATTAATAATTTTTAATAAAAAAATTATTATAGAAAAACGTACTACCTTAAAAGTTTAAAATTCTTTTCTTTTGCCTCCTTAGAAATAACATAAGGAAGTATCATATTTTCAAGAAATATCTCACCCTTAAAGTCAGAAGCAACAAGATCTATAACAAGAACGAAGGAAATCCTCATATTCGCACTCGGAATCCCTCACTTCCACCTAAAAAACCCATAAATAAGCAGGCCAATAGCTCTCTCTCTCTCGCTTTTTCCTGCTCGCGCGCGCGCCAGAGCAAAAACCAGCAACCTTTACGCACGCCGAAGTAGATCAGGACGGAAGAAATAATATAATACGAGACCCCTCTGAATCGGATTGAGACGGCAGCTCTGCGACGACAATAGGGTCGAAAGGACAAAAGCGGGCCAGCCGAGAGCTACGCTGCGATAAGGAAACGGGAGAGCACGAAATTTCTACGTGCCCGACATATACGAGTTCACCGTACTCTCCCTCACCCCCTCCCCCCTCCTCTCTCTCCCTCCTTTCGAATTCTGCATCGGACCGATCGACACTCGATCAAGTTTATCCAGTGCGCGAAGCGAGCGCGTAGCCCCAAATGCAAATTCCTTTCCTCGGCCGCGGGCCGGAGTAGGAGGAAAGAAAGTACCTAACCCGATCGTCCGTCCGTCGAGCTAATGAAGTGGTAACTAGTCGGAATTCGCTTAGAGAGCCAGGCCAGAGCCGGGGATAAGCTTGGGACCGCCGCAGACTTTGGGCCACATCACTCGATATTTATTTTGCGCACGGCAGAGTGCGAGGAGGTTACTTGCGGAATTAAATTGCCTGCGCGCACCGTCGCAGCTAGGAAGTTGGGATTGTGCGAGGGAGTAAGAGAGGGACGGGGCGACGTGCGAGAGTGGGCCTCGGGGTGAACGGGTTACTGGGCTTGGGACGATTTTGCGGCTTCGGCCGGATTGAGGAGCGGTGATTTGTAATTGTAGAGTATTAAGAGGAGCTGTGAATGTAACGGCAATGCCTGGGAGATTTAATTGCTAAGTACTATTGAGATATTTTCTTCCGCTATGGTTTGGTATTGTTTGATTGATTGGGGTAAGTTGGGATTGCAGGAAATGAGAGCTGTAATAAATTGAAGAGTCATAAGTGTTATTAACAGTTACGCAAGCACGCGGCGAAAGTGTGTTTCATTATTTGAACTACGGCATAGTTTCATTGTTTGCCTCGTGATATTCCAAGAGTTAATTGACCGTATGAATGAGACTCACGTATTTGAATACTCAAACAGCATTTCTTCAATTAAAACAGTAACTCATCGACCCACAATCACCCGGCCACACATATAACATGCTAAATTGAAATCAAGTCCCGATATCAACCGTATCGATCTCAAAACATCTCCTTTCCCAGAGAGACCCGTAGTATTCAAGTCACGAAAGCTCCTAAATAATGAAAATTAGTGCAGATCCATCAAATTTTTTAATCTCCCACTCCCGCCCCGGAATATCTAAATCTCATCTAAAATTCAAATTCCCCCACTCGAAAAAAAAGAACAATAATAATCGTGCGCCTCAGCGGGGTCTCTCTCTCTCTCTCTTTCTCCCTGTAAAATTCATGCGAATCGCGCGAGCGAGCACACAGCCTATTAGGGATTCAACTCCCATCCAATTCTTTTCCGCGCGGAATCGCGATAAGAAGGCTCGGCTCCCTTGTAAAGCGAAAAGGAAAGGCAGTACGAAATAAGAAAAAAAAGGATAGGAGAGAAAGAGAGAGAATCGCTCTGCGCGCGCGTGTATATACACACGCCAGCAGGGTCGATAATAGCACGAGCGCAGCGTTTGAAGAAAAGGCTAATCGATATGAAAAAAAAAAAGATAGACGGTGGCTGCAGACAATGCACGACGCGTCGGCCGGGGCGAGTTGTCGATGAACCTTGCGAAGGAGAAATGAGCGGAATGAGAAGAGGACGCTTTTTTCCCGGGCTAATGATGATCTTATGTCGCTGCTCGCGGGAGAAGAGCGAGGGTAAGTGAGTTAATTAAGCTTGGCGGAGGCGTTGTTGAATGGCGGTGTTATACCAATGATCGATTCGCGGCTTTTCAGGGCTAATAAGATGAATGAATGAGGAATGCTTATTTTTAGTTATTGTTGATTGGAATAAATTTAGCTTTTAGTACGTTTTTTTATCCTACAATTACTTTTATACTCGAGTTATGGTACGTCTAGACTAGATTATAAAAATAAAAGAATTTTAACGATTACCTCGTTACTCGGTCACTGATAAAGTTATCGATTTTAGCTTTTTCTTTTTTAGAAAAAATAACCATTAAGCGCTATACTTCCGTAATCTTTTTTCAAAAATAAATAACAACGCGCACTCGAAAATTCCGCAAACAAACAACTGCAAACGCCTTCACAAATCTAAGAGTGGCTATAAATTTATCAACTTACATAACGCGATCTTATCGAATTTCATTTTAACATACCTCACGCATATATAATAGATTTGCAGACATCAAACTTATATTTAATGGTGGAGTATATAGTAATAAATCGTACCTTTGCCACCCCCGCCGCTTGGCCAAGCATGCAAAATCCAAAAAGCTAATAATAACTACGCCCCCGCGGCGTCGCTCCCTAATGAGCGAGCTTTATAACGAGGCCGAATCGGCGAACATGTGTGTGTGAGTATATGTGGGTGGATGTGTGTATGCGGAGCTCGCCACTATCGAGGCGAGATGTCGGGCAGCGACGAGGTCAAGAAGGCCGAAGAGAATGAACTGGCATCAGCGGTGCGATGCGAGGCCGAATTTCAAAGTCGAGAAGCGAGCGGGATGATTGACTTATTTGTTTATTCAATGCTTTGGATTTGCAAAGGTCAAAGTGGAAAAATTGTGAAGATTGTTAATTAAGATGTAACTCATTATAAAAGTACTTTATATAGATCCCAGGTGGATATAAAAATTTGTAAACGTAAATACGCCTTTGAAAGAATGAAAAAAATATTGACTCAACGAGATGGTGAAATCTATTATAAAATCAATATGAAATCGGAGTATATCTTTTATAAATTGAAAATCAACTTGAATTTATTGACCGAATAATAAAGCTGATCAAGAAAAAAACTACTAGTTAACTATTCCACATAAAGTCTGTAAAATTAAAGTAATATCACTATATTATAATGTAATGTAGATTTCGTACCATACATGCAAGCTAGTAAGTGGAACAAAAAATGTATCCTGCATAAATAATCAGATTGACTTTGGACATTGAGATGACATATTTTTGACAATAAATTATGTTAGTTCAATTTATTTTATATTTTATGAAGTTTTAAAGTTTTTTAAAATACCGTTTGAGCTATATTATATTTTTTTTATTACAAACTGAGATGCATCTAATTTTTTAATGAACGAATTTTAGTTTTATAGTTGAATGTCAAATCTTTTTCACAAAACATATTGTTATTACATAATAAAATAAACCATCTGTCTTTAATATTTTTTTTTTACACATCTAATTTCAAATTAATGTATTATGGAGTTTCTTCTTACGTAAATTAATGAATCTTATTTAACGTCAAGGTACCTCGATAAACGGAATAAAACAAGTCATTATACATACATTATAAACTTATAAAAAAAGCGAAATTAACTTATTGCACAGTTTACAAACCGCAAGTATTTTATTTTTGCAAACAAATACATATGATTTACTATATTGATATTATAATCTAATAACAATAATTTTGAAATTTTCAAAAATATAATATCGTAATAAGGAAGTGTTAATAATTATTTTATATTTTGTAACTCAAATTTAAATAATAAAAATAATTCTTTTGCCGAAAAAAATAAAAATTTAAAATCATTTTTACTTTTTTTTCAGAATAAAAACAAACGCCTCGACAAAGAAACTGTGTGCTGTCGTGACAAAGAAATGGTTTGTAAGGAAAAATGGCCTAAGTTCATAAAGAATTTCGAAGCTGTGCAAAGTTGATTTGTTACTTTTCGTTTCTTCCAAAACTACACTAAATCTACAGAGCCAATAACTTTATCTAACTTTCACAATTTTCATTTTTTCTTTTTGAACCACTTAAAAATTCTATTTGTAAACAGACATTGATGATCCTTACTATCTACTTCTGTTTACACGACCGTCTTAATCGCGCCCACTACTCGAACAACAAAAAAAAAAAAGTAAAAAACAATGAACCCAGCGAAGAAAAAACGAGGACCCTCGAAGGAAGAAGTAGCTTTCCCGGAGCACACAAACTCCTTGATACATCGTGTACCTCGGCCAATCCGCTCTGGTTTCTCGCTCAAGTCATATCCGAGTGGAATCCTTCGTAGCCTCTTCGATGTGTAGGCGGTATCGTTGATTCTACAGTCTAGTCTGTGTAGGCTTTTTCGGATAGAGGCGGGGGTTGGCTATATTACGATTTATGAGAACACGTAGGAGGAAAGGAGAACAACAGAGCGTTTTGTTTGGATTTGCGGCTGAGCGGCTGTGTGTATATGTATATCAATGAACACCAGTAGTGGCTCATTCCTTTTTTCATTTTACTCGGCCAGTCAATGCGTACAGGTGTATGTGTGGATATATATAGAGTACGAGGATAGCCGGGAGGGAGCGCGATTAATTAAAAGGGAGTGAGTCCGCTAATTATGCTTTTGTTTGTGATGGAGTTTGATTTATTAGTTCGATGTTTACTGCACGCAGAAAGAAAGTGGGGAAGTAATTAACGGAAGAATGGACAGCGGGGATTGTTTTAATAGAAATTTATTGTGCTAGATGAGTTTTAGAAGTGATCATTTTGAAATTTATTTGAAAAAGATTTGAAATGATTTGAAAATTTTAGCTAACAAAAAGTTAAGGCAACACAGCAATCTTAAATCTAGGGAAAAAATAGATTTTCTATTTATTGCTTATTTTTATAAAAAACCTAACGTATTGGTATGAATTTATTTAACTACAAATATATGCTACAACAAAATTATTACTAAATCAGATATTGGATTCAATTATCGACAATAACACTTGATTAATAAATACTAAGAAAAATTTGATTTAATAAAAATTTCGATTGCAGAAAAAGAAGTAAAATGTAACACAATAATCACGCCCTTTTTCATCCAAACACATATACTCATGCCTAGCTCCTCGACGTCGACGTCGGTCGCCTCTCGATCACCTTCAAGATTTCTCTTCTGTAGACCGGTCAGGAAGTTCAGATCGTCATACTTTATCCTATAGCCATTGACATCTACTGTAATTAGTTCATAAACATTTCCGGTCCAATCTTCATCTTAGTTTTTCTTATTCAATTTCAAGTAAAACTATCAGTATTTATTATATCGATAGTTATTTTAAATATTCTTTAAGTTCAAATCTATTTTCCAAGATCCGATTTGGCTTTAGTATTAGCGTCACTCTCGCGTGAAAATCGGATTTAAAAATTTTACAAAAATATGGTTTAAAGACCTAATTGTAAGGTAAAACTATTAATACTTATATAAAAAATTGAAATTTAAAAAAAAATAAAAGTTTTTTTGTGTGTCACAAAATTGAATTTACGCGAGAATGACATACATACTGATGCCAAAACTCAATTTCATCCATCGAGCCAAGAGTGAAAAAAAAAGGATTAATGCCAACTACAAACTTAGGTAGCAAGCATATGAATTTCTGTTTTTAATAGAAAAATTCTAGTATTAGTCACAAAGCGAATAAAAGTTGGTTCCGGATCGTAAGATTTAGCCATCTCAGGCTACAAAATGTTAGAAAAGCGTTTTATGGTAAATTAGAAATGGCAAGTTTAGCTCACTATTTATTAGTTACCTGGAAGTTTCGATTATTAAAATTTCCACGAGGAGCGAGAGAAATTAATGATTAGAAGACTCATTTTTGGTTATAGAAGTATAGATTTAATGCTAAATTAACTTAAAAATATAGTTTAAGGTTGTATAGTTTAAAACATTATAAAGGTACTCCTTTACTTCCAATAAATAATTTAATTTTTAAAAATAAATTTATATGCTGATAATAACAATTTTTCAGGTGCTAGTGGTATTATAACCCTGCAATATAATTATACAGTTGAACCCTTTTTAAATCTTTAACAAGGCAGCTGCTGTTTACTTACAAATAAGATTCATTAAGCTTCTTAATGATAAAAAAGCATCATAAAAATTATTTTTCTGCCTATCTACAGAATAAAGTCGTAAAAGTCGCCATCTACAATCAAATCAATCAGAACACACAAATACACACAGCATACCAGAATAACAACATCCACTATCGTTGATGTCCTCAATCCTTTTGAAGGATTCCTTAATTAGACAGACACACGCTCGCACCTCGCCTATCCCGAGTCGACCCAGAGACCAAATAGGCGTAGACACTCGTTGGGGATAATCACGAATTTATACGGGGATCAGAGAGGGATCAGTGTCGATGACACTATGGTATCGACAGGTGCACAGCGTGCAAGGTTTGCACCTGATTAGCACAAGGAACCCTTTAGGGAGCCGGATTGTTAGAGAGAGAGAGAGAGAGAGAGAGAGAGAGAGAGAAACTGAGGACATCCTATGTTAGCCACGGACGTTTGATTGGCTCTCGAGGTCGAATTAATGATCGGTAGCCGTGTCTGTGTATACGCAAGCGCGTGGAGCTGTTAAGATATTCGCTTTAATCAGTAGCGTCCTAAGGGTGCATCGCCGCTGATACGACCCTAAGTTCCCGAGGAATGGGGCGCTCGTAATTAATTTCAAATAGTAGTTAATCATGAGCATGCGGCCTCGTTATTGCGTTATTGAAAGATCGGATTGAATACAAGCGTTAGAGCGATGAAAGGTTATGTAGAGCAGAGAAATCGTTGTTACAATTAATGCCTTTATTTTAAATTAATTAATACCATGATACAGTGAAAGTACGTATTAATACGAGTTAATCACTACTTTTAGCAATAAATTAATCAAAAAGCTGGACAGCTCTAAATGGCGGTTTTTAAACGCGATTCATCAAAAGCAAAAAAAGCCTTGGCAACCAAATTTACACGTCAGCAAAATAGTGATAAAGCTGCCCTAATCAAGCCTTCTAATTACGCAGCCCACGAACAACAGCTTGGTAACGACCCAAAAATACTCGACTATGGAAGTAATTTCTAAAACCCGCAACAGCATGATCCACGTAAAAAATGTTAGTCCAGTTAGAGCACGAGGAATACGCGTCTTCGTCACACTCAGACTCAGTAAGCGTACGTGGTACATAGGTGAACTCTAAAAAGAGATCTTTAACGCTTGTGGTTCGTACCGTGGCACTCTACAGCAGTCGGAGAAAAGGCGAAAGAATTAGATAGTCGGAGATGCAGTTTTCTTGAGACTCGTTTGATGCACTAAGAATAATATACACTGAGAAAAAAATTTAGTTTTCGTTGGATGGCTTAATTGAATCAACTAAATTTTTAATTTAATAAATGAAACCTTCATTGAATCAATTTAACTTTTATTGATATGATTAAATTGTTTTCTGAGTGTATAACTACAATTTTTGTACACTCGGTATCTGGAATGTATAACAACAATTTTCCAAGAATTTTTAAAATTGTGTAATAAATTGTAGTGCTAAAAATTTAAGATTTTCTTAAAAAAAAAAAAAAATAATAATTCAAAGTAGGCAACTAAGAAAAATAAATCATCTATTTGTTTTTTTGATATTAAATATATGTTTGTTCATTTTATTTCAAAAGACCATTGACTGACGTCAGTCTTAAGAAAAATGAAAATCTTAATGCTTTAAACCAGAAAATAGTTAACTTTACGACATGTATGATTTTTCATCTTAAAACGAAAAACTCATGTGTCAAAAGAAGTTCAGTCTCAGAATAACAAATACTTTATTAACAATAAATGCGCAAAATTTTATTTAAAAATAAATTGTAAATCATCTAGTAAAATTTTTTTCAAATAACATTTACTATATTCCTTAGTGCATTTCCCATAATTCCATCAATTCTCCAGATCAAGTTAAAAAAATTCTGACACCTCAATTTTTCAGAGAACCGCGCTACCTTTTTATTTTCCATAAATCAAACCAAACCCCTGGGCGATCAAAAAACTCGCTCGCCCCGACGCGAATCCCAAAATAAACACTCGTCTAAACACACGTCGGAAAATCAGCTCGAAAAGCCACCTCGAGTGTAGCTCGGCGAAAAACGCCATTCACATCCTTCGCTCTTGCGAACGCACCTCCGGCGCATATAATATTCATGAAAAGCTGCTTTCGTCATATCCCGGGAATTCGCGGCTGCTCTACCGCACGTACGCGCCTTCGCCTCGATTTTTTTTTTCGCCCGCGTTGTCCTTCTTTTTTTCTCCTCGCTCGAGAACGCGTTAAATCAAAAAACCGCTGCCAAGTTTTTCACGGCTAGGTTGCATTGTTCAAAGCGAGACTCGCCAATCGATGGCGCGCCGCCCGCGTTTGATAACTTCGGCGTACACGATCTTCCTCGTTTTTTTCCTAGTTGAGGGTTCAAAAAGAGAGACGGACAGTGAAAAAAAAAGCAACGCCTCAAACGCGGTTTGGGCTTTGAATGAGAGCTCCGCTCTCGTGATTTATCAGTCTTTTTCATTTCGAGCGCCTTTCGCCTGGCCTTTATTTGCGGCACGCGAATTTCTGATAGTCAACAAACGCCCCGCAAAGACCGCAAGCGTGCGCGGAATGGTTAAAGCTTCGTGCTATCCCTTTGCTTGCTGGCAAATGATGAAGACTGTGATTTTCGAGGATTGTCTGAGCTTTTTGAATTTGGGATAAGGGTGCAGTGTATGTACTTTCAAATGTATTATCGAATTTAATAATATTCTGATACTTTTTAAGATTTTTTTTTGAGATTTTTAGATTGATTTACATCTGTTGTAATATATATTTTTTCATGGCAATGTCGTACATTTTATTACATGTACAAAGGATACAATTTTAATTGGTTTTGAACACTTTCGTCATGTTACATACACTGTTAAATGTTTTCACGTTAAATTTAATGTATACTTTCTGACCTTCGTAAATTCGAAATTCGTAATTTGAAATTTTAGAGTTGTAGGTAACTTCAAATCGAAGTATATACATCCTCGTTAATGATGAATGTGCAATAGTTTCCCTTAATGTACACATTGGAAATTTTGTAAATGTTCAGTAAATGTTCACTCTGTGACCTCTTTAATTTTCTGTAACTTAATTTGAAATATTTGAATTCAATTTAACATACAATAAAATTGAATTAAAATGTTATTAAGATACCCAACTTATTAAATAAATTGGTCCTTGCGAGTGAGATTACATATAAAGGGTTGCCAATTAAGCTATACATTCAAAAAAATATCCATTTCAGCGGTACAAGGTAAAATTCATAAATATAGTACAGACATTTTGAAACGAATTTAAAACAAATACAATTTAATGCAAGAGATGTTCCGACGTTCACATTCCAAATTTAAACCTCATTAAAATGTTCTTTTTCTCATAATTATATTTACTATTACACTGTCAGGAATGCTTCTTCCAGATTTATTATAATTTATACAATCACCCGTTCACGTTACTCCAGATTCCGACCTTAACTAACTCGTCAAACGAAAAACGAATATTCTCATCCTACTCCTCATTAAGGCAGCGCGAACTCCATAATGAAAGCGATAATTTGAACGTATCTGAAAGCACAATGAAAATATGTCTCTCTTCCTCTCTCTCTCTCTCTCTCTCTTTCACTACACATTAATCTCTCCTAGTATAATTAAAGTGAGCGAAGAGACGCGCGCTGCTTGCTCCTTCTCACTTCTTTACCCGTTTCGGCTGATTAAAAGGTAGTTTACAGGTGCTTGTGAGAGCTCCTCCAACCTTTTAAAGCTCTCTATCGTAGGAGCCTAGACGAGAGAGGCGAAGCAGCGCCGAGTCACATCGGGAGTTCCGCTGCGTCGCTTATAATTATCGCAAGGCGCTAAGAATCGCTGGGATGTCGCGAGCAGCAACAGCGACGGCACTATACGTCGATGCTCGAGAATAATGGAGACTTTAACCCGCAATCTTTATTCCCTTCTGCCTTCTAGTTTCGTCCTAGTGCGACGCTCCTTTTTGCCGTGCGCCTTGTTTTCTCCCCGACGTCAAAGAGATGAGGAGGGAGGGAGGGGAGTTTTTTGCAGGAACAAGCTACACAAGAGCGTTTCTTGTTAATTAGAAATGCTCCTGATTTTGCTCATTTTGTGCGATACGACGCTGCAGCGAGTTGTAAGCTGGGTGACTGCGAAGTTGTACAATGGTTTGCTAAGACAGACCGCTGCTGCTGTTCGTTTAAGACATTTTTCGATGAGCGATGATACTTATTTGTAATAATTTTAATAAACTTGGTTTTATGTTGAACGGTGAGTAGTTTTATAAAGTTTGTGGTGAATTATATGCTTTTTGCGAGGGTTTATGCATTTATTTTTTATACACCACTTTTTGGACCTTTGGAGATTTTTGTTTTTAATAATAAATTGTAGAGCTAATTAACGATGTGACTAGCGCTTCATAAAGCAGTTTAATGATTTATTTATAAAAAGTTTACTCCTCGATTAGTATTTTTCAGCAACTTCGTTTATACGTACGTAGAAGAAATTCTTTAAAGTATCCCGCACATACAACAATGAACAAGCGACATTAACTTTTAAAGTTTTTTACGAACATTATAAAATTCTTCATTGCTCGTTTTACCCCGAGTGTAATTCTGTATCCCGGCCTCAAAGTTCGCCGAGGTTTTTATAATATAAAGCAAATTTTTCTCTCGTAAAAAATAAATATTTCAACCAACCAACAATATCGCGTTACAATATTTACTACACTAAGCTCGCGCATAAAAAACTTTTTTTATAAAGATAAATATACAGTTTCCCTCGCATGAACGGTAACATTTATCAAAGCGTCCCTGTCAATTTGTGTAGCTTCATAACTTTTTTCAAATCGCCGACAGCCGGCAGCGTCCGCAACAACTCCGGGAATCCAAAATTATCGCAACCCCCTTCAAAGGCCCATAAACATAACTCAACGCACCGGGGCGCTGATTTACCCGGGCGCTCGCTAACAAAAAACGAAATCCCGGCTCCGCGAAATAAAATATAAGCGAGGCCCAATCGCGAAGAAAAAAAAAAAAAACGAGAGAGAACCGTAGGCGGAAGGATCAATAAAACAATAGCCCCATCGTGCCCTCCATTATTCACGGGCGCGCGCGCATAATGCGCGTAAGCTAAAAACAATCGGCATATTTTACTGGTACGCGGCTCGGGTCTCAGCGAGCAGCAGCAGCAGCAGCCCAAATCGGGGTCGAATCGATCGCCTCCGGCATAAACCAGCCGCATTTCGATAATCGGCCCCTTGTACCCCCCTCCAGCCTCCTATTCGCCCCGAAAACTCGGCCGCACGGAGGTACGCTCATACATGCATGGCGCGGAGAGAGCCAAAAAAAAAAAGCGGAGAGAGAGCAAATCCGCAGCCGTTGCAGTCCCCCGAAGAATGAAAAATGCATTTTTCGTGCGGAAACGTGTAAGGCGGCGCGCGCGCGCGGGTCACCGCACAGAATGGCTCCGCTGCTCTTGGACTATTTATCACGGGGCCGCTGGAGTAGAGAGATTAGAGCGCAAGGAGGAGGTGTACAGGTGACAGGACGTCGCTGAAAGAGTCATGTAATTTTTGGGGGACGAGGCTGGGCCGTATGAGGGTGGATGCTGGTCGGATGATTGCGAGAGGGATTTTACAGAGGTTTTCTTGGGCAATGTGATTTGTAGAGGGATTTTTGTTTTATGTACGTTGGTGAAAGTTTTAGGCCTGTTGATGGTTTAATTTTATATGGCACACATTGAATTTTCAAAATATTTGTATACTATAGTGTAAACTGTTTATATTGCTAATGTATAAATAGCTTTAACATAGGAGAGGGAAGTATTTAGTACGCGGAATCATTCGATACTTTTACAATTTGCATTAAACAAAAGAATTTTTGTTTTTGTGCTAAATAATTGAAGAAGAGAAGGGTTCAATAAATAAATGCCTGTTAATTCAACCTGCGAGTTAATTTAACACATTAGAGGTATTTTGGGTATTTATTTAACAAATTAAAAGGATTTTTCCAGTTGAAATTACAGCATATTTCAATATAGAATGTCTATTAGAATTTTCATTATGCAGTCAAATTTACTAATACGTCTCGAAATTTATAATTATTTTTAAAAACTGTGATTTTCTGTTTGTAAAGTCACAGTGCAAAAGTAAATATTTCTTTAGTTAAAGAGTAGGCGTATTTAAATATGTTTGTAAGTCCGATGTAAGCAACTCTTTAAAATAAGGTCAAGCATTTTAACAGCAAATGGTTCAAATAGTTTTCTTCAGTTTTCGGTAGTAGAGACGAGGGAGCAAAATAAGAACAAAATTGGGTCTACCCACTTGAGATTCACTTGGTGAAATTTCTGAATTTAGGATGAATATCCACCTGAAATTGAAGTTGAGTAGGAGTTGACATTAATGGAGCGAATGTCTTGTTTAAATCAGAGTGAGTAATATTTAACCTTAAACTTTTAAAAGTTAATGTTTTAGTTTGAAGAGTAAAAAATATAAGTAACAAGGTGAATCGAGAATTTTAAAAAAGTTTCAACAGAAGAAAAGAGGAAGTTGTTCCAAACATTGAAAGTAAAACAAAAAACAGTATTTTTACGGAAGCAGAGTATAAAATATATTTTGAATTTCCGTGTACGTTCGACCTAATTTTACAAAGGCAACAATTTAATTCAAAGAGAGCCCGGGTCATAACCGTATCTGTTAAAATGATAATAGTATTGAGCAGTGCTAAGCTCGTTCCACTTCTAATTCGAAAGTATACCAAAACATCTCCCACCTTTTTTCCCCAGCTTATAATACACGCACGGCTCTTTCTCCCTGGGCAAATGGTGAACTTTATATTCAACGCAAAATCGCGCTCGTACGCACAATAATTCGATACCTGGTCACGCTGGCGTCATTTAGATGCTAATGAAAAGCCTTTAGAGGAAGCTAGAGAAGCACGAGAGCGAGAGAAAGAGAAAAACAGATAGATTAAGAGGTAAGAGGTAAAGAGGGGAGAGAGAAAAAAGAGAATGTGAGATTAAAAGGGATTAGATTAGATTGAATTAGACTGCTTTATTCGTTTTGCTAAGCAGCCTGCTTTTTCAGACCAAATGATATTAGAATATTAAAGAGCTGGCGACAGAGATTATGGTTAAAAATGAAAGATAATTTTGCTGGAGAAATGGGATTATTGTTTTTTAAAAAGACCATAATTTATTTGTAAAAATATTCTTTATAAACTTTTTAAATAATCTAGTTTCTATTTCTTTAATTTTTTCTGTTATTATTTGATTTCCAAAAACTAGGACAGACGTCCAAATAACAGTAATCCAATACTGCTAAGAATTTATTTATTCACAAACTTCAAATTTGATTACAAGGTATATAAATTTTGCTTTAAATTCTAGAAAAAAAACATGGCTGGTAAATAATTCATATATAATTTAATATGACTAACTTCAATAGAAGACTATCTATAGAGAACAATTAACGAATAATATTCCAATTAAGGCCTTGCTTTGTTCTTAATTGATTTTGAAATAACTGCTACACTGGCATTAAAAATTTCTGACAAATACCTATAATCGATTTTTTTACTAAAACTTTCATTCCAATTTTAAACTGACACATTTTTCCTCTTATTAATAACAAAAACGATCACTAATCAAAACGAGCAGCTTAATCCAGCAGAATCGCTCAACTAATATTCCAAATAAGCAATAGCAAATCGAAGCCCCAAACATCGATTCTCGATTCAATCTTGATTAGAGCCTGAGCCCTAGTTTTCCATAAGTGCTCCCCGAGTATTTAGCCTAAACTATCTCTGGCCGAAAGCGAGCGGAAAAGCGCACCTCTACCCTATCTACTGCAACGTTTCATTCTCGCGCGACTCTACCAACACAGCGTCAACCCAGAAATCACTGCCACAAATTCCCCCCCCCCTCTCTCTCTCTTACACGGCAAACATTCTCGAATAATTGGCCTACACACCGCTGCGTGCATATCAGATAAAGCCCTCGTGTACCTCTATATTCCTATACAGCAACGCTGTTCACTTCTATCGTCTAGGGCGAGCCAGCACGTCTTTGTGCGAGGCTCGCGGGCTTCGCTGTCACGGAAATCTTTGATAAGGCCCGATCGCTCGCCCTTCCCAAGGCCTGCAAGCTCCGCCCGAGTTCAAACAATGCGACAATACAATCCGGGCTCCGTCTCGTCCGATAAAGATGCTTATACACTTTGCCGTGACGGAGGAGGGTTTGATAACTACTTTCGCCTGGCTTATGATCGTTGGGGCTTTTTTTTTCAAGGTGGACGGTTTAATTTATCACGGGTGAGTCTGGCAGAGGGGTTTTATTTCTTGCGCTGGAATTGGAATTTCTGCGGCTGAAGCGAACGATTTTTTTTCTTTTAATTTGACAGAGGACGCGCCGCTGGAATTCTGGGGTTGAGGAGACGCTTTTCTGGTCGCCGAGCGCGCGGCTTTCTTGTGACTTAATAAGAGGAGAGTTTGGGATGGTTTTATTTAGTTTGTTATGCTTGGTAATTGAGTTAGTTATAAGCAATTAAAAATAATTTTATGTAGGGCTTTAGACGATTAAAATAACGAAGTATTTTAACGTGCATTTAGCGCTGGCAATTTTAGTTTTTAAAGCTTGGTTGGCTTACAACGCGTGTGTGTAAATTATTTAATCCCCGTCGAAACAAGATTAATTAAAATTGCAAGCTCCGACAATTCGATGAAAATTGGAGTATATTTAGGAAAATTCTGCTGCAACAACAACTTCAACAACTCGCAATGTTTCGATTTCAAATTTGCCACGTGAAAATCCAAAAAATATTCCCATTAACGGGAGCCAATTTGCATTGAAATTATTCCATCAACACCCAACATTTTCTCGATTAAATCCGAAATTAATCAACAATAAAATGTAGTTGCCGGCGTAATCATACCGGCATCTTTAATTAATTACAACTAACGAAATTACCTTACTATGCTCAACTCCGAGCCTCACTCCTCAAACGGCTTGGCGAAAGAAGCTTACCGAAAATCTAGGGTAGACGCGCGGTCTTAAGCGGTATAATGGCTCGTAAATTTCGAGCCCAACGAGATCGCGCACGCATCTAATTTCTAATTCTAACAGAAACTACATCATACCCAAAAGCGCTCCTTGACAGACTTTGCCGTGGAGCGCGACAATTGCAAGTTAGACGTCGGCGAAACGTAGCATCCTTAATTGCGCGTTAATCCGTTCCGCGAGTTCCCTTCGAAGTCGCGTTTGGAGGGAACAATACGCGTCGGGAACAATTCGCCGGATGCGCTATCTGAGAAATGAATTGACTTTGCAGCGTGGCCGTATAGCCGCGAAGGTGGGAGATTTTTAGGTCGTTTGTAGATTCTCGGCGATTTAGTTTCGACTTTGATTGCATTTGTGTTATTTAATTTAAAAAATGCTACTGCTAAGTAGTTTTTATAGTCCAATAGTTGCTTCTATAAACTACACGATTAAGAATGTTTCATCATGGCACTTAAGTGATTCGCGTTATTAGAAACTGTGAAAGATGGTCAGCGAGAATATTTTTGTTATGAAGTACCTAAGTATCAAGAATGGGAAAATAAGTATTTTTCTCTCTCTTTTTTTTTGAATTTATTAAAATGTCTAAGTACATAATTAAATAGAAAAGAAAATTATTAGGAGTTAAAGCAGTTGCTTTATTACCAATGTAGTTGCAGAAATTAGATACGCCCTAGTTAAAGCAGAGTTAGAATAAAATTTAAAAGATTAGATATAATATATTAAATTTCTACTTGGGTAACTTTAAAACAATTACACTTAAAATAATAATATTGAGTGAGTACGTATTTTATATTGCGCAAAGGGAGGGGCATGCGTTAAGCCTTTTGTTCATCAAATGAATATTACTTTTATAAATTGTAAAAAATGACCGACTCTCATAACACTTAAAATTGTAGCTGATATTTTTTAAAAATCACAGTTACGAATTCCAAACAAGAAAAAAAAATCCTTAACATTTCCTTCTGAAACGCCAATCAAAACAGAGCAGCCCGCGTATTATTTCACTTAGCAGCGAGCGATTAACGATATACTCGTTCATGCAAAGAGATACGCACATACGGCTGGGAAGGTATCCGCGCAGCTACACAACAGCGAAACGGTAGCTCGCGCGTAGAGCTGAAGCGCGTTGTCCGATGCACAAAGGCTTCTCTCTCTTTCTCTCCCTCTCTCTCCCTCTGTGTGTCTTCGATCGCGAAGGCTGGCTCGCATAGATTCGATATGTGCAGAGCAGCGCGCACAGCCCATATACGTATAGCAGTCTGCCCCTCTCTCGTTCTCTGTGTGCCAGGGTAATGCATCGTGTCGAGAGGCGGGGCCGGCTGCCGCGCCGACGACGCCGACGACACGGCACGCCCGGGATTAGCGCGTGAGGAGGACGATGTTGACCCAGAATCGCGCTCAGGACAAATATTTCGAGAGCCTTTTTGCTCCGCTCTCTCTCTCTCTCTCTCTCTCTCTCTCTCTCTCTCTCTCTCTCTCTCTCGCTCTCTCCCTCTCTCTGCGCTTTTTTGCCCGAGTTTAGGGATGAAAAAGGTAGAACGGCTTAAGGAGCGTGAGAGCTTGAGCAGGGAAAAACGTTTTTTTTTCGCGTGTTTAGTTTGTGTTATGAGGGTATGTGTGTATGTGTGTGAGCATACATGTGTGTGTAAGTGTACTTATGGAGGTAGGTAAGCGGAGTTTTGTTGACGCGTTATTGGAAAAGGATTCGGCGATTTTTGCCCTCTCATGTTGAGTGCATGCTGGTATAAGTTTCTTTGTAATACATGATCAACTAGATATATTCCTGAACCGATAAATGCGAACAATAAATTGTTTCAGGAAATTGTTAAGTCACTATTTGCAATTGAAAATGTAATCTTCAGGCTAATAATTTTTTTCACAGTACCAGCAAATGAATTTTTATCCTTAAACGCCGAGTCATTGGGGTAACAGGCACAGTCACTGGGTAATAATTAAGAACCACCGTTAGTATCCTGTCACTCAATCCTTTTCTCAACGCGGACTTTCAATGGTAACGTATAATAAACTGGGCTTTTCAATATTTATTTTCCAAGACGGTTGCCCGACTAAGACATTAAAAAAGCATTTCAATTACGAATTCCCCCGTCTAGGGGGAAATTGTTTAATTCACAGTTTCGTGCGGTAACAACACTCGTATTTTCATCTGAAAAATAAATTCAGACCGACCTATGAGACGTTCCTCGCTAATTACAGATTAAGTAATATTCAGCGATGAAAAACTAATTAAATTAAATTACTGTAAAAACCACCACGCCGGAATTAACGCTCCTAATAAAGCCTGTAAATATCATTATAACGCACCCTCGCGTCCCTCTTTACAGCCGCAATAAAAAAGCTCGCCTCTACGGCGCTCCGCTCATTTCTTCGACACAAAGAGTCAAACACCTCGTTCATCTTTAAAAAGAACGCCTGGTCGTAAAAAAAACAGTAACGAGCCAACGTCGAACTTCTCCCTCCACCCAGCGCGTCAGTACAAAAAATCTTTAGCCATAGAAAAACACGCCGAAAGAGCGCGGCGTACATAAAGGGCATTCGGTTGTAAATAATTTACGATAGCGCTAACGATTCGCGGCGGCTTCGTTGAATTCGCGATCGCTTATGATCTACTTAAAGCCCTCCCCTCGCAGCCCCGTTAATTTATATGGAAATAAATTCACATCTTTAACAAGCCGGAGGGGGCGGAGGTAACGAGGTCGCGACTACGTTTTTTATCAAGTTTTCCGCCGGCGCTTCTTCGATCGATGATGCGGCAGGGCCGAGAGTGAGAGAGAAAGAGAGAGAGAGAGAGAGAATAAGAAAGGGAGGAGAGAGAGAAAAAGCGTTGACGCAGTTGGACGACATAATAGGAGGTCTGCTGGCCGTCGCTGCCACTCTAAAATGGCAATCGATGAAATTGAAAATGAGCGTCGTTAAAGCGCGTCTTAAGAAGCGCGGATGACGAGAGGCCGAGGGAGAAAAAATGGCGACTCGAGAGAATTAATTATCATTCGTCGAAGTGGAAACGTCTTATCGGGCTCTCTTGGCGGTTTTACTGTTTGAATCGCTGATGTAAAATCGGTGAGTGGTACGGTCGAGCTGATTTAACGAGCCGTCAAAAAGATCTTAATTTTATTGGGAATCGAATTAAATAAAATGGTGAATTAATGAATCATCTGGCAAAATTGGTTGAGATAGATTTTGATAATATATAGTTAATTACCAAATTGTATGTTTTGATTCATTGATAATTGTACCTTAATTTCGTAGATTAACTAACGAAATTTTTTTAGTCATTTCTATAGTAACAATTTTAAACAAATGTCAACTTAGTAACGAAGAAAACGATCATTATATGAAACATTACAATTTTGAATAAGTTGAAAATATCTAAGAATGATACGACCGATAAAATTATGCGAAAGATCAAATCTAAAAGTAAGTATTACATGTTCGTTTTTAAAGTAGTAATTTACTTCCAAATAAAAAAAAAATATCTTTACATAAATAAAAAGAACAATCGTTCACGAGGTTCATATAAATAGAATCAACTAAAAAACTTCCACACAAAGTCTTCACGAAATCCAAACCACGCTGATTTGAAATATCTCTCAGACGACCTTCGCATTCTTCCATTTTCGCCGTTCTCCTGACACACAGCAAGAAAAAGCTCGAGAGCCAGTGTCGAATGCGGTCTTCGTAATTTAGCCCAACGACTTGGGCACAAACAAAGTAGCTCGTGGAAGAAATCGCGTAATGCTCTCTCTCTCTCTCCCTCTTTCTCTTTCCGCCAAGATAAAGCTCGCTCTTTCTCTCTCGTCTCTCGCGTGAAGGAGCAATAATCATTCAGAATTATGACAGCGGCCCATTACCATCGCATAAAACGATATTAGAAACAATAACCATTGGGAGCCCCGGCAACAATAATACATTCCGGCAGCCAGCGCCGCCAGGCATCGAGAGAGCATTAAATAAGCCCTAAGTAGCTTACGCAATTTAATCTGCTTATTTATCGCTTCGTATACATACGCAGCTCTATTCGCGCATATACTTACGTGCAGACGCGGCACTGGTGTAACGAAATTTTTAAATGAAAATACGCGCCCGGTGTAGGCGTATATATCTGGACGGCAGATCGCGGCATCATTTACTGATAAACTGACCGCGGAAAAGGCGATTTGCCTAAGTCGGCTCTGATTTAGAGGGGCCGATTTATCGAGCCGAGCGAGCGAGTCTACTGGTGGCCTGCTCCGGTGGCGTGCGAGGCGAAAATAAAAGGCCGAAAGTCCGCGTGTAGCCGCGGAAAAACGGTAGGAGTCTACGTAGGGATGAACCCAAGCTGATCCTGGTGTCATAAATACTGGTTCTAGACTAGTGCTCTGTGCTCACGATTAATCATCGGTAATTTTGTTTCAGAATATATTCTATACGGTGAATTGAGAGCGGTGATTACTTGGTAATTGTGATGTTTTCTCAATGAACGTTTAAAAAGAGTGTATCGCATTTCTTAGAGAAAAAATATTTTTTGATTATAATATCTTGGCTAGTCTAAGTTCAATAGGTTCTACATTCATATGGAATCAACCTTGAGACACTTATATGCCTTTAACTTTCTTATAATTTTATCTTTTTTTATGGTCTTCTCATCATTCAACGATAAAAATCAGTTTTGCATTTCCACTAGCAAAACTCGTATTATTAGCCTACAATAGTTTTTTCCCTTTTGGTTTAACATGATGTGTCTATGAGAGGGTCTGCCTGTATCGTACTAACGATGGCCAGCAGGCATACTCCTGACCGAAACACATCTTTTATATTGTACTTTTATTTCGTTTTGTTCAAAATCCTTTTATAAAACTTCATTTAATTCCATATGAATGTTGCACATATATTAGACATGGCATGATGGAGTTGAGGCAGTAGTAAATCTGTACACTTATCATCTACGAAGGTTCAAGTGTGTCGACCTTCTTACAGAAAAAAAACTTTTTGATTATAAGCTTGACTCGTCTGAGTCCAATAGTCTACCTTCAGGTAAAACCAACCACGGAGTGGCAAATTCATTTTTTAATTAAGACTGAAACTAATTTCCCTATGAAATAATTGTAAAGAAAAGAATATTTTAATTACATTAAGTTATTAAGTTATTAATGCTGACTATATGAGAAATGTTAAATTTCGTTAATTTTATTACCGCCAATTAAATCGGGTGCCCTAAATGCACCCTTTATCTAACCTAACCTAAACTTGATTCTCGTGCTTATTCTAAAACGACCAATCACAGGTGAGCCTATACAGGCTGCAACTTCTACTGATGCTTTTTTAAGAGTGTAATGAGAATATAAATTTGCAAAGAAAAAAATATTTTCTTTTAGTTTTTAATTAATAACTGATATCAAATTTAATTTACCTTAGCAAATCTCATAAGCATAGTTTTTCAATCTTAGACTAACTGCTGCAAGAATCTCGGCTCAAGATTGCACCGAGAGTACCTATTACCATTTATTTTTAAGGCATCTTCAGCTACTCTTCATTTTAACGGAATTGCTGCTCTATCGAAGTCTTATTACTACCAGAGTACGAGTAATTAACCACTACGCTTAACTTTTCTATAAGGAACAAGGTAACGATCTCAGGTAATTGCCAGATATTAAGTTTTCAGTAATTAAAGTGACAATGTAGTTTAAGACCAACTGTTTTAATAATTTTTAATCTGTTGTATACTTTTAACCACATTTTCAAAATCATTATAAAAAAACTTCAAATAAATTGTCCTATAATTTAAATAAATCTTGTGTAATTAAATAAATAAATTAAAACAACGAAATGATATGTGACAAAAAATTTATGAAAAATAAATAAACTTAAAATATATGGATTTTGTTAATTAAATTTTACAGTAACAAAAAAAACATTTACAATATAAAATATACAATGCAAAATAAAAATCCAAAAATTAACCTGTATGTGAAATAAATCTATTGTTTGATTTTTTCGCTACAATATATAGATAAAGTATGTGTACTTACCATTTATAAAGACGACGAAGACGACTATACTGGACAGCCACGTCGCTGAAGCGTGCGCAGTCATCTTTTTTTTCTATCTGGTGATTATTTCGTGTCGCATAATAGTCCCCTTGACGATATAATAAAATGTCCGCCCCCTGGAAGCAGAGGCAATATCGTTCGTTATTTCATTATACTCTTTCGTCGGTGATTAAACGCATCCGTCCAACACCCAAACATTTCAAAATCATCCAAAAATTCTGTACGCTCACTGAAGAACGACGTTTATTCGCATTTAATATTTACTTTATATATTTTCCTTTTTAACTTTTATTTTTCGGAAAATTTCTCGACGTTAAATTATTGTTTTTAATAAATAATAACAACGATGTGGCGTCACCATATTTTCGAAAAATTGAAAATATAATGTACAAAAATAGATTTCCAAATACTCTACCATAAGGATTTCATATTGCCTTAATACTGGCAATAGAGTATAAATTTTGTAATAAAATATTATTAACACTTTAACACCTCCAAGTTTCTGTAATTCATTTTCCCTAGAAGAGTTACTCTTTTTAACAGACTATTTTAGTTTCTAATATTAAAATGTGCAAACGTTATTATAATTGCAATAATGGCTTTCCATTTAAAATTCGCTTATGGAAAAGTAAACTCAATTAAAGAAATTAAAAATACATCTCACTATCTCGGAATTCAACCTCTTAAAAGCGCGATCACCGAGACCGAGCTCGCGTCGCTTCCCAGAAGAATAATAATTGCGAATCGTAAATCATCGAAAGCGTAAGTATAACCCGAGAAAGAGAAAGCGAGAGAAAGAGCAAACTTACCGAAAATGAGTAACGTTAAAGAGGGACGATCCGGACGTGTGTCGCGCTCTCAAATAAAGGGAGCAGGCCCTCACCGCTTCCCCATTTAGCGAACCATAAACAAAATCCGTTTGAAAGGCGATAGACACGCGCAGCCTTCGGCCTAAATAAACACGGCCCCGTCTTTTTCACTCGCTTTCTTCCGAGAGAAGAGAGAGCGCTCCTCGATTGATATTCGCCGAGAGAGCAGGAGAAAAAGGCGCGCGCAGCGCGTCGAAAATATAAACGGCAATGACTCTTTCCTCTTCCTCTCTCTCGCGATTCTCCGCGCGAGCCCATTTATTTAAATCACGCGCCCACGTCAAAATGTCCCCGGCGACGTCGGGGGAAACGACCGGTTATCTTTCTCCTTCTTCTTCTTCTCTCTCTCTTCCTGTCTTTCTCCCTCGCATTTCGGAGGCGCAATTCACTATCGTCAGGTCGCGTTAAGAATGTAGTTCGTTGAGTGCGACGGTGACGCTGCTTAGCTCACGTCGCAAGTAGAGCGTGGAAAGTTATGCGCGTATTTTTACACCCTTGATGCTGGGAGTAGTGGGAGTTTATTTACAAAGGCTGTGAGAGATTCAAGGTCGTTAGATTAGAATGTTTGAATGATATGAAAAAAATTGTAATGCTTGGAAGACCAACACGTGTATTTGATAAGAATGTGTAAAAAAATTTTTATCGTTTGGAAAAACCACTGATTAAATGACGTAATTAAATAGCTCGATTGAGTATCTGAACTGATAAATATTTATTCTTTCTCAGCTGTGTTTTTGTTTCTATTATAATTAATAAAATAGAAATTTATTTAATTTTGCAAAAGTATTATTATACCATATATGATATTGCCTAGAGCTCGTCCAGAAAGAGAAATAGGAAGACTTTTTTCAGATCTTGCCAATACTCTAAAGCCTTATCCGATACCTTTAAAGTACTATACGAGATCTGATGACGATCTCGCTTTTCCTCTGGGACAAGATCGTCTCAGAGATCTAGACAATACCTTAGTAAAACTGGCTAAATTTTATATTTTTTAACTAGTTTTACAGCAACAATTTGTTAAAAATTCATTTAGAATTATATATGTATATCTAACTAGATCGTACTAGCCTTTTAAATAACAAAATTACTTTTGAATGAAAATTATGATGTTGCTCCAACCGAACCCCAAAAAAATTACACTTCTTAAAAACGGTAATGTTTGCGTTTCTTTATAACTAATTATAGAAAAACTGAAAAAACTTTATGACTTTATATATTCAATTTTATAATAAATTTGCCTTGAAAGTAGGGATTATTATTAAAAATAGATTCTATTTTAGCATTTCTTATGCCTCAAAAATAACCTTTTTTTGGTATATTTTAAAAATCTTGTGATCTCTATGTGAATTAAATGGGATTTTATATGAAAAAATACTTTCTTCTTGTACTTTTTTATAGTATACTTATATTCATAAAAAAAAGATAAAACTAATTTATAAATTGTAAAAACGTTCCCCTGGCAAAAATTTTCCCATTTGATATTAGAAATAGCCCTGGTAGAAATTTTCATCATTTTTTGACCATTTTTTGGCCAACTGTGAAGAATTAGACATCCACTAGCCTATTTTTAAAGTTGGTTGTGAAAATTTCTACCAGGGAGATTTTTTGGCCTTTTTATACATCATAAATCATTATCTAGTTATTAAATCTCTAAAATTCAATCATTTCAATCAGAGGTTTAACATATTAAAAACATAATTTGCTCAAAAAAGTTCATGACGTCCTTCTTTTAACATAATGATTAAAAAAAATAATCTTAATTATTAAAATGTAGACAGAAAATAAGTAAGTAATCGAATATAAATATACTTTTTCAAAAATTAAACATGAATAAATAAAAAAAAAACTGTTAATTCTTTTTTATACTTTTTTCATACTACAAATTAACGACTGACCCACTGGATAACTTCGAATTCGAAGTTAAATGAATGAGTTCAAAAGTTAACAATGTCTCTAATTACATATACATCGTGTAACGTACAAAAATAACCATTAAAGTTGCCGAATACTATATACTTTGATCCTCTTTAATTTAATACGTAATAATCTAAATTCGATTCACACTAAAGTATATTTTATTCAATAATCGTAGCAAATTTGATGCAGTGTTCGGAAGTTAAACTTGTCTAAAACAGTATTAGGTATACCTGAACAAAATTATGAGTATATAGGATATCAAATAAATCACCTTGAATCAATGTCTCGGTATCAATCAAATATGCAAAATCCAGCTAGATAAACGTTAAAGATATTGAAACTATTAATAAATAGATAGACTAAGTTTGATGCACTTTGTAACTAAAACGTTTTCTACAATGCACGTCGTTTGAAAGACTGCAAATTCAAAAGCTCCCAGCGTTATTCTAAGCTCCAGTATACTCTGACCCTTATCTATTCTGACCTCTGATAACTACATATCATCTGACCTCTTTGCTACAGATAATTGTATTTACGTTTTAGCATTAGATATTTTTCCCCCCACTAACCGCCTAAAAATACATTCGCAGAATGCAAAATCTTAGGTTGAAAAGAAATGCGAAATTTTCATATTTCAAAGGCGATCGCAAAGCTCGCAGTCTCAAAGACTAGTCATCCATCAAAAAGAAAGACAGAAAATCGAGACTCCCCTTGCACAGACACTCCATTGCATCCCCCTTTGCTCGCGTGCTTCGTCTCTTTTCGCCAAACGCCTTTTTATTTAGCTCGAGTTCGCGCAACTCGCTCGTCCTTTGTAAGCACTTTGCATTTCTTTCTCCTTCTTTCTCTCGTCCCTCGTGTTTTTTGTCGACTTGTCGCACGCACAATGCACACCGCGGGTGACTACCGGCGTCAAAGTACAGGTCCTTGGCACGGCGCGCGCTTGATGATGAGCGAGCTGTTTTCTTTTTTTTTGCGCGCGCGCACACACACACCCGACGGTCCATTAGGATTATTTACAGCGGCTTATTTTTCCCCCGGTTTGTCTGAGTGCATTGTGTTTGGGAAAGGGGCTGGTTGAGCAAGGAGAGTGATCAGGGATAGTGATTGATTGAGAATGATCGGTTGGGAGTCGATGCGGCTTTGCGGTTTTGAGAAGGACACGGGTTGTCTCGGAGGGAGGTAAGTTTTCTATGGCTTGTTTGTAGGTTTGCTGGGGTGCTAAATAAAATGGATGTTTCAATTTAATCAAGTGAGTAAAATAAGTTAAATGGTGAATTCTGATTCGTTAACATTTACGTATATTTTTAATTAAAGTTTCTTGTTTTATCAAAATTTATAATGGATATAAATTGATTTTATTTAAAATTTCAAAGCGCCAAATCAAATAGTAATTCTATTTCTCTAAGAACATTTCTGGCTTTTCTATTATGTATTCAAATTAATTGAACAATAGTGAATTAAATTTTCACCAGATTCGATTAAACAATAAATATTTTATCACGTCCATGCTCAAACTCGAATTTTCTTCCGGATAACGAAAATTTAAAATGTACACAACTCTGTTTTGCTTTCCGCGATAAAAACATTTAACTTGGCCCCGCCGCTTTTCCTCAAAATTTATACCGCTAAAAAGAAAGGTGAAAAAAAAATTGAAAACTGCTAAAACCAAAAGCACGAAAAAAAATTTATGTTGATAAGCGAAAATAATGGCCGTCCTATCCTCTCTCCAACGCCGCGCAAAAACTCCCGAACTTTCGCTCCTCCTTCTCTCTGCCACCGATAAATCAAACTCACCTCTCCACCTTACACGCGCGAACCCAAGAGAGAAAAAAAAAACGAAGCGAAAGCGAGAGAACGAAGAAACAAAAAAAAAAGCAGAGCACACGCCGCGCGGCGTCGGCGGCGGCGAAATCTCGCTCGGCGCAGCCCCCAAGACCTTTTAAGGCCGAAACTTCTCGTGCACGGCACAGAGCCCGTATATCGCACATACGCGAGCTCCCACGTACGTAACCGAGGGCACTTCAAACGAGCGCGAGCGCGCCTCCTTCGCCATTACCTGGGGAACCTTTATAGAGCGAGCGAGCGAGGAAAAAAAAAAGTGCCTCGCCGCGCGCGCTCGACTTTAATAAAGGGCCACGAGCGTATATACGCGGCGCTCCTCCTAGTTTAGTGGGGAATAAAAAATGTAAAGGGAAAACAGAGGGCGACAAAGGAAAGGAGAGCAGCGCAAGAGTAAGGCGGAGGGGGCGAGCGCGCGATCTGCTCTGCAGCGCAATCGACTTGCTTCGAATTCGTACGACGGGTAGAGCCGTCAAAGGGGAGAAAAGTGAGAACGGGATATACGGGATGTAATGGTGTACTTTGACGCGTGTGCCTTTAAAGCGTAAGATGAGTAGTTTTGAATTGATGTGCGTACGAGTAAGGTGGGACGTGGGTCGAGGGGTCGATGTGCGTGCGTGCAGAGTGCGAGTTTTTGTTTTTCAGAGCGAGTTTTTTCTTTAAGTGATTGTTATGATGTTACTGAATGGAAGGGAATGATTGTGTGTCTGCTAGCGAGGAATGGTGTAATATTAAGGGCTTTTTAGAAACGGTCTTTAGAAATTAAATTTTTTTGATCTATTTTCAAAATTTTCTTTGCTCTCGCATAATAAAAGCGGTACAGATTTTATCGTGCAAATTTTCTTTTGAAACTTTGCAAAAGAGAGAAAGGAAACTTTGTAAGAGCACGAGCTGCTCCTTTTTATTTTTCTACTGCCTTTATTTTAATTTTTTTTTTTTTTTTTTGAAAAACCGTTTGTTAAGACTGCCTACTGAAATGTAAGAAAAAAATAAAATTTTTGTATTTCTTACGCGTTTCCTTCTTTTGATGACTTGATGACGGAATAATCTCAACTCTATTTTGACATGATGATATTCGAAAATGGATAAACTATTCATCGTTGTAAGAATTTGCCCTCCGTGCTTCAAGGAAGAGAAAAAAATCCGCTCCATGTATCAAGACAAAAGCTTAGTTATGGAATACGAAAAACATCTGAGCTCTGTCCACGAGACAAGCGTACATTCGCAACTACCTTCATCGTCGTAAGAAGCATAAAGAAAATAAATATTTGTTGCGCTAGGAATCATCCTGTACTTATGTGCACGAATGTAACTTATTTGTAGAGCACTTTATTAAGGATTAAAGAAATAAATTTCTTCAATAATTATAATTAAAAATAAACATTCGAGTTGCTTTTGAAATTGCTGATATTGCTTAATTTACATACTATTATATTTGAAGTCCAAATTTTTACAGAAATTAATGATGGAGCTACACCAAGTATTAAATTTCGTATATAATAAATTATAAATTATAAAACTTCAAATAAACACGCTGCCATTAACACTTTTTAAAATATTAACTATTTTAACAATCATATGAATATTTTTATGATTTAAAATGTTTTAATTTTTTAAATATATAAAAAAATATGTGAAATTAACATTAATAAGCGGTGAAATTGATGTTTATTTCAGTAACGTAAGCAAAATGTAATATATAGAGAAGTAATTCATTAGTGAAACTGGGCCAGCAAGATCTAGTTTACACTTGGAAATTAAATATCCTAAATAAGTATAATAACATTTGTAAATCTCAAGTCATATTTAAAATATAAAAAATTATTATGAAGTTCATATAGTTAAGTTTTTCCAATTAAAGCATGAAACCTTTATTGTTTTTAACAATTATTGCCAAGACCTAGTTTGCTCATTATACTTTTTATTCGAAAGATATATATTCGTAGATCATATTAAATATTTGAAAGATTATATAATGAGATTAGCTCTGAAATTAGATTTGATAAACTTAAAAAAATAAATTCAAATTAAACATTGCCTTTTTTCTGTTAATTAGATATTCAACTTGTTAAGATTAAATTTATGATATTTTTTATTGTGAGATCATGTTAATCTAACATTCCTTATGTTTTTTGCATTTGAATTTTCCGTAAACTTTTTATTAAATATATAAAAACAACTTTCTATATTTTTACACTTTTTGAAATCTTCAATCTTCGAATTGACCTAGTTTATACGAACTTTCATTTAGATAAATTCAGCAAAGGTAGTGTATATACTTGTTGTATATACTTGTATTGAGCATATTTATAGTCTGAGTTACAAATAAAATTATGTCATCCATTATTTTTATTTATTACAATACTTTATGATAGTCTACGATTTCTTAATTCAATATGCATATCAAATTATTAAAGCAAGCACATCATAAATTTATCCTTGTATAAAAATAAACGTGTGTGATATATATAGACAAAATAAAATATTGAGATATTTTCCAAAAAATATGATTTAATTAAAAAATCCAATTTAGCTACATGAAAAGTTTTTTTGAAAAAAAGTAAAAAAAAACATGTTGCAATCCTGTACAGTCGATCTTCACATTTAAAAAGCTTTAAGTATTGAACACTATAAATGAAAATTTTCTCGTTTTTCCTTTCTGAATCTATTTTCCTTTTTCTTTTTCAATACCCGTACTCGTTTTTCATAAGACCATGAGAATCTTTCTATGGCCATGAGTAATTTCTGTAATTAATAAAAGTTCAACAACCTGCAGCCTACGGTAGTATTACTGAAATATGTTATAGCATTAATAAAAAACTTTTTTAAAAATTGAGAAATACATAAAAAAAAAAGTAAAACAATAATTTGTGGTCCAAAAAAGTAAATGCTGTTATACCTTTTCAGTAACAGAATGGATTTGATTTGATTTGATTTGATTTATTTATTATTTTTTTTCTTACATTTTAATAAAAGTACCACCTACTATACTCGAAACACAAAAGTACGAAATCTGGAATTACATTAGAGGTTGCGGTTTATTATAACGATGAAAATATGTGAAGGTGCGCGAAATATTCTAATCAATTTTATAAAATAGCCATGGACAAGCTTTCTTGCCAGGTAACTCGGCTGATTGACTGTCTTGAAAATGATAGTGCTGATTTTATTTATCGTTAATATTTGTAAAACATTGTATATTATAACCGCAAAGATATATGCAGACGCTTGTAGCACGATGATATGATAGAAGAATATAATTTATTGAATACATGGTACATTTCGATTCGCAGCATGTAATTTTCCTCACACTCACAATTATATTAAAACTCTTTTTATAAATACTGATACGGTCAATAATCTACTTACGCCTGTATACACATAAACCTTATTACATCAAATAGAATTACAAAAACTATATCAACTCTTCGTCACATCTGCTCCATCATAATTCGCGGTTAAAAAAATCCTAGCAAGACGGTATCTAGGCGCACCATTGCACACCTCGGCACGTGAAACACCCGTGCACTCTCTCCTCTACCGTTTTAATCCTCTTTCTCTCTATTTTCACGCTCGCATTGCACTGCACTGCACGGCGCGCGCCGAGCAGTTTTTCTTTCGATTGGTTCGATTCCTCGGGTCAGCGCGCGCTCGACATTGTATCTCGGCTCTGCGCGTCTGCACAAGGCTATATGCACACGGGCCACGAAACGCGATTTGTAAAAGGGGAGAGTTACTTAAACTTTGACAGAATTGTATTCGGGGCGTAGTTGACGTTTCGCCTAGGCTAGCCTCGACGGCTTCTCTCTTTCCATTGTAATCCCGTCGCCGGAAGCGGCGCCCTTTTTTATCTAGGCTAAATGCAATTTCTGTGTTGCGTGTAGTACGGCTCGCTTTTCGACCTCGCGCCCGCGCGGAAATTCTTTGTTCGAAGTTATTTTTCGGCTGGCGGGTCGCGAATATTTATGAGGATTAAGTATTTTGTTGAATGCTAGATTTCTGCAAGAGAATTTATTGTGTTTTTTTTTTCAATTTTCAAATTTAAAAAAGGTAGCAACAAAGTTATACGTTCCACGGCTAAAGTAACGGAATCCTTAATGAAAGATCTCTTCGCGATTTTACAAAAAAACTTTATCCTCTTTCAATCACTATCTAAAATATACTGGTCTGAGTGCCCCCGCAGTGACACTTCATTATCCAGCATCAATAAACAATCGCATCTTTTCAATGCAGCTCCTCTCCTCTACTTCCTCGTAAACAACGGAAACTTCAAGAAAATCGACCTACTTCGGGCTGCTGCATCCGAGAGCTGAGCAGGCCGCCGAAAAGAAAGAGAAGCGCGTACAATACTCAATAATGATTCGCTCGGCGCTTTATTAAGGAATTTCCCGTAACTTCGAGAGACAAAGATCGCGCCAGCCGAGAATTATCGTAAAATAACTCCGCGTAAAAAACAAAGAAGCGAGGGAAAACGAGCTCGTTAAAAAAAAAAAAAAGAGGAAGAAAGAAAAGTAAGAGAGGGAGCGCGAAGCCAGGAGCATTTCAGCTTCATCATCCGTCAGAGAGCCCGGGCAGCGAATAATCCGCGCGAACACGTTTTCCGAGGAAGGCTTTTCAATACCCCCGCAGAGTTACATCGGCCGCGGGTTACAGTAGCGAAAAAATGAGTGCCAGTCCCCCATAGGCGAGCGCGCGCGCGGCATTCTTTGGCAGTGAGCCCATTTTGCGCTCGGAATTTCAAAGAATATCCCGGGCGCGTTATAGATCATTTCTAGCGCCTCTCGAGCGCGCGTCTACCTTTGTCTCGCGCTTGCTCCTCTCACCAGCCAGTTTTTCCTGGGCCCGTGGTGCGCGCGGGTGCGAAAACAACGCGGGAGGGGAAAATAGAGCGGAGAGTGCGAGGGAGAGGGAAAGAATCGACGTTTACATCGCGTCGAGGGCGCGAATCCGACGCGCGATGACAATCGAACACAATAGCCCGGATAGCTCGCGAACGCGCGGGTTGAGTAATCCTGAGCCAGCATTTTTAAACAAAGTGCGCGCTCGCGAGTGTGGATGAGCGCTGGTACATTTGGACTTGTTTTTGCGCTCCTCGTCTGTCTATCGCTGCTTTATGTACCTACGCGCGACGTTATTTTTCTCTCGCTTTTGTGCATGTCTTCGTGTTTTCGCTCTCGTCTGTTTTTCATATTTCTACCCGTCTTGCGTATCTCTTTTTTTACTTAATTTGTAGATGTTTGTTTTTGTTTTAGGGCTGGAGTAGTTTGCTGGTATCCGGGAAGGGATGAAATGAATGGTGTGATGTTTCTAAGGGTACATATATGAGTAGTTTACTCAACTATTAACACTATTAACGTAATTGCTATTGATCTGCTTACTCGATATATACGCACTATTATTATAAGTTACACATTAATGTACGTACCGCTCGCCATCACAACTCTACACTAAGAAAAATAAACTATTATTAAATGTTGGTGTAATCTTCTCTAATAATGAGCCAGATACTCAAAACAAAAAAATAGTAAACTTTATTATGTGATTTATAAAGTAGTAATATTTTGTAGAATTATACTAATTTTTATTATAAACTCTGCTATTTTTTCCGTTATCCGAGTGAGTAGTCTGTTTTTTCTTTCTTTTTTTTTTAAGAAAAAATTATAGTAGTACTTGATAGACCATTTTTCTCATAATCATGAAATTTAAGATTAGTTCATTCGATCAATCACGGTCTCTTTTTTTCCCTTTATTTCCTTCTTACAGGCAAAAATGGAGAATTTATTTTCATCATTTCTTTTACCTCAATTAGTTGCGATAAAAGATCATGCAACGATAATTGTTATCATATTATACGGAAAACTCAAGTTATTACTTTCAATAACTGTCTTATTAAGGTCTATATATACACTGTTCATTAAATTTATCTTCAAATCTACTTATAGAAACTTCATTAATATTTGAAGAATCTTTTGAAAAGATTTTAAAATTAAATCAATTTAATTGTTTTTAAATAACCAATTTCGATATGGATATGCTTTAATTTTGCTATAAAAAAATTACGTAAAAAAACAGCAAGATACATGCAATCTTAACTTAATCAATTAGCGTAACAGATTAAAAAATAAAAAAAAAGATTAATCTAAATACTAAAATCTCTCTTTTTGAATTCAAAAATATTTGAATTTGTTTTATTGACCTATATGTATCTTATAAAAAAAAAAAGTAATAAATAAGATGAACTAAATTTTTTCGGTGAATTTTCTATTTTGAAATACTTTTATCCTGTATTCCTGAATAATTAAAGCGCCAAACCTTTTTCTGTATAGCTAAAAGTATATCACTTAATCAATACCTTTGAGATATTATCAGCTAAAGTCCTGAAATATTAAACAAAAGTATTTAAAATTATGCTCTTTTTATATCAACAGTTGTCAACCGGAATTACCTATTTTAAACCGAAAATCATAACCCACCTCCATTTCTTAATCAATAATGCAAACGGATGTATCTCAAGTCAAACTCAAATCTCTCACAAAGCCTAATTCCTTTAAAAAATCAAAGCCCACTCCCACATCAAAACAAAAGTATATCCCAAACTCGAAACACGCATGAATAATCTAACCAATCAAAAAAACGAAAAATATTCCGGAAAAGCCACTCGCCATAGCAAGTATATATACCTGAGATCTAATCTCCGCGAGTTCGAACAAAAAGTTTCTCTGCGAGCCCCCAGCAGGCCTCTATATATCGAGGCCCTCGCCCTCGCCTGACCTCCTTTAAATCTCGGCGGCGCACACGAGACAAAAAGGAGCTGCACGACATCTTAATCAAGTTCGTCTAATCTGAAAGTACGGAACGAAACGCTATATGTTTCCCCGCAGGCCTATATCGTTCCGAGTATTCCCGATAGGCTTTGGTTTTTCTGGGAGCCGACGCCGTGCTGGGGTAGAGCTCCGGCTCTGATTCCGAGAGACACCAGCGAGGATTTTCACATTCATGCTGGATGGGAAAGACGCAAGAGAGAGAGAGCGAGGGGAGCCTGGGAGCCTTGAAATTTATGGCAAACAATTTGCTTGAATCTTTATGCTCATTTGTAAGGACGGGAGCGCTGGTGAGCGAGTGCTCGAGCTGAGCTCGGGGGAGTTTTTAGGCGTGTTTTTAGGTTGATTTCGGATGGTATTTTAATTGTTTATTTATCCTTTGGGAGTGCCGGTGCAGATGTGACTGGTTGATAGTGTTTTATAAAAATAATACTATGAGAAATAATTTTTTTATTTCAAAAAGATCGATTTAGATTTTGCTTTGTTCTAATGAGTGTTTCTGAGCAAAATTTCAAGATAATATTTCAAAACATCAAAAATACTATTTCATCAAAATTTCTGTACGTATGAGACAATTAAAAAGTTCTTTGAAGTCACTATCATAAATGCTGATTCTGTTTACAAATAATTATTAAACTATTTTATTTCACCACTTTGAAGTTAGACTGTCGAAAGTTACGATTAAAAATGCACTTTTATAATCTGGGAAACCTCGTAAATTTCTCAACTATTAATAATATTGATTAAAGCATAAAGTTTACGATCGATCGTAAAATCGACAATCAAAGTGCTTTTTAATATAACTCGGGAAAAAAAAAATGAGTTAGCAAAATCAAGACACCCGACAGCTTCTCAATGAAGCTCAACCAACCGGCGGCTTTGAAATGCTAATTAACTGAGCTTCTTTTCCAGCATGCAATACACTCCTTTAATTTTTCTAATTCGCGCATACACTCGCTTGTTAATCACATCAGCAAATATGCGCGCATCAACGCTTAATTACACAAGCAGCGGCCCGCGCACTTTAAAAGCGCATCGCGTCTTTTTCACGCGATGGAAGCTCAAAAAAGCCGCGGGCGGACAAAAAACTTTAGTGACGCAAAAACTGACTATTCCCGAGAACCCGGAATTAGCAGCTCGAGCTTCATTACAGCAATTCATGGAGATTCTATCAAACATTGTATCGAGGCGAGCGAATTCGTGGTAATTGTGAAATTGACTTTCGGACGTGGTCGCCTGTGACCATTACCGAAAAGCGTATATATACCCGGGAGCCGGGGGTAAGGACGTGGAATTGGATGTCGCTAAATGAGCCTGTAATTTGAAGGGAGAATGATGATAATTGATATAGATTTTTTATGATGGTGAGATATTTTGAGAATGTATTGGTGGGAGAAATGGATGTGGTGAGAAATTCGTTTACAGGCTCTTTTTTTTGTTAAAAAATAAATTATTAAATATTATTAATTCAAATAACTAGGTTATTTTGTTAATAACAGATACTTAATTTTTTTTTGTTCTATTCTAACTCTGTTTGACAAATAATCTCTCATTCTGCCATTATTTCTTATTTTACTGTTATATTTTCGTTTTTAATTTTAATTTTTATTTTATGAATTATAATAAAACTTACCACGATAAATTTAGTTTTATTATCTTAAATTTAGATAGAAATATATTAAATCTTTTTATCTTTATGAATAAGTGATTGCAAAGATTAAAAGCCACGAGCTCTGCCACGAGCATCTATTGGCCCTCTAGTTCGATTACCGTTGGCTCCATTTCAATAAAACTAAAAGTAATTTTCCATTTTGATTAATTTCATTCAAAGTTTTATTGGATAAACGTACCATTTTTGTCTATTTATGACCGCAGTTTTTAGTTTATGATAATTAATATTTATTGTTCAAAACTAATTTAATGACATTGGATTTTCATTTATGAAATAGTTCCATCTCTTAGATGAAATTATGTTCAAAACATGACCAGAGACCATACTAACCAAACACTACACATTTACCTCATCATTAAGTAACTTAGCAAACTAGAAAAGTAATATTACCAAACTTTAATTGATCACTAGTCAACTATCAAAATAAACTTCTTATCCACCCCAATACTACCAAATCATCACCAAATCACCAAAACCTCCCCAAAACCCAAAACTTCCACCGACCAAACGTCCAATGACCCAATTACCATCCGGATTAAAACAGTCCAGCCTCCCTCTGAGCTTGCCTTCCGGCAATCACCCAGCTCTCAAAATGAACAATCAGTCGAAAGTTCCGAGAACGTCAAAGCCAAATCCCCTCACCCTCACACACGCCCAGCTACATCCTCCAGCCAAAACCAGAGCTACGAACCTAAAGCCGCTATCCGGAAATCAGCTGCATCGGGGCCGCTCGGTGCTCGCAGTGCTGTTTGCGCGCCGTGTGTGTGCGGGGGTGCTGCGTCTAACGAGCGGCAACTCTATTCACGCACATCGAGGTCAACGCGCCAATGAGCGCGCAGAGAGAGAGAGAGAGGCGCTCGCGCACTGTATACTTCTCACTATATACTCGAAAAAAAACAGAAGGAAAAAAACAACAACGGCACTGGCTTGAAGAACGGCACGCGCGGATGAGAGCGAGACGAGCCACACAGCCGCGCACTCACACCTGACTCTGTCTACGTACGTGTTGTGTGTATACGTATATCGATTTTTTTTCCTCTCCTTTTTTTTTATATTCGCCCGCGCACAGCACTCCTCTCGTTGACCTCGTCGAGTGGGCTCAGAAGCGACGGGGGATGAGCACACGGCGCTCGAAGGTGTATTCGTATCGTCTCGGAGGCAATAGAGACACACGGTTAAGGACGCGAGCTGAGCCCGCTGCGCCGCTGAGCCGGCGAGCCGCAGCAGCTCATCTTCAGGCCAGCAGCGGCCAGCTTAGCCAGCGCTGACGATCTTCCGGCATAGCTCGACTTCTTCTTCTTCTTCCTCTTTCCGCTCTCTTAGCCCTTGCGCCTATGATTCATCGCTGTTGCTCCCCGCCGCCTAATGCACACACCTGTCGCTCTCATTTGACCATCTTATTAAGCCTTGACGGATGAGAAAAGTAAGCCGAGGATCTCACACACACTGATTTTTTGTTATACGTCTGGGGAGTATTTTTTTAACAATCACAGAGCCGTTGACCTAGAAGCTCGCGGCACACTGCACATGGACACAGACACGGAGAGGGAGAGGCGCACACGAGTTTTCCGCGGAAAGCGCGCGCAGAAAGCTAATTCCCGCGGGAGGCTTTCTACTCTCCGCGGCAGCTTTGACACGAGTCCGAAAACTCACGGGCCGGCACTCACGGGAGAAGCATATCTAGTCACTACACACTCGCAGCTCCCGCGTTACATCGCCGAGGCAATCGCGGAGAGATGCAAAACAGGAACGTAAAACACAGAAAGAAAGAGTATCGAATTGAACTTTGGCAGGCGCGCACGCTGTGTCACCGCATGGTCTTCCTTGTAGAGTACCACTCTTCTACATACACACACACAAACTCTCGCGCACAGAGAGAGACACTCAGAGGCGCAGTCACAGCAGAGGTCAGCGGGGCAGGTGTGGTTATGCGATATGCGAGCGCGCGCGGGCAAAACGTGGCTCGTTCACACGCGGCTCTCTGGCGCGGGGGCTGTATATATAACGTTCGGGCGCTCGGTCGCGCGCGCGCGAATACACGAGGCTGACGGGCCGCGGTGCACTGGCGGACTGACGACCCGAGCGCAGGCCGCAGCGCCCCCGACGACGGACGGCCTTAGTACCATAGCCAGCAGCCGACGCGCGCGCGCGCGCGCACTGGAGCAGGGGGTGGCGGCCTAGCAGACTACTATCTCGCTCTCGCTCTAGCCCACCTCTGCGCGGACGACTGATACAGAGAGAAAGAGAGAAGGATAGGTGTATGGGGTGTCTTTTTCCCGCTTGAGCTCGGTGTACTTGTTATCTCGACTTATCTGGGAGTAGGAAGAGGTGTGATGAGAGAACGCGGCTGGCTGGTTTTTGCGGAATTATCCGTGTGTGTGCTGGTTGGGTAGGTGGAATATTAATTGGCTGGAGAGTGGAAGGTGAGTTTGAGGGGAATTGCGGATGGCCCAATAAATTTAATCTATTAATAAAATCGAGCAGCGCGCGCCGATTGTATTGTTGCAGTGGTTCTTCGCGCGGTAATTTAAACGCCGCTGCATCGTTCGCCGGATATAACAATTAAATAGCTATTAAGTGCTGATTAGAGAGGCTAATTGGGTTTCGTGTGTTTTGGTTGGGTTGACTTTTGAAATCATCTTTTGAAAGTTCGATTATAGTTCGAGGGATAGTTTCTGGTTTGTTGGACGTTACAGTGGTGAGTAAGTAAATGTAGTTATAGACATTGTTGAACCGCGCGCATATACTGTTTGCAGAGATGCTATTATTAATAATGCAATAATATTTTAATATTCATGGGAATCGCTCGTGCTTCGTTGATTACAGTTCGCATGTAATCACGTGACCTGGTATATCCTGACCGTTCATTGAACCAGAATGAATTTTTACGAAAATTAATCTGGACGGTACTTATAATGAGTACAAATTTTCGGATTTATGTATTCGATAATTAATGTAATTTAGCGGAATCGGGATCTTTTTTGCTCGACATTTTACGTGAATACTAATTTGTGCATTAAATAATAAATAATATTTAAATAAACGGAAGTGTATGCATAAATAATGAAACGAAAAATGTTAAACGTAATAATTTGTTAGCCCTTTAAATCTCACTATCACAGATAAGCTCTTTATTACCTATTCTACAACGTTCTCAATTACCATCCTGAATTTTAATTCTAATAAAATCGTTTAAAATTTCAGATCAAACCACATTCTACGAACTCTAACAATCCCACATACCACCGTCACGTTTACATTCGCCGAGCTCGCAGTCCCGTCTCAAAATACCGATAATCCCAAAGCTCCCGCTCTATTTGTAAAACTTATCCAAACTATCTCTCGCGGCCGGCGACACCCCAAATCGACACGAACAAAACACATCGGCAAGCGTCCTTGAAACATCCCCCTTACCCAACTCCCCGACAAAATCATTTCCGCCAAACGAATTCCAGCCCCCCCTACTTTCAAAGATCAGCCGGTCAAAAGGCAAAACTGCTCACCCCGATACAACTAGTGTCACACTGCATCTCTCTCTCTTTCTCGACGCTGCACGCACCGCTGTCAGAATTCGAGCGAGCCGTGCGCAATAATTCATTTACAGAGCTCCCCTCCTGGCGCACGTGTAAACAGCCCTCGCGGACGCGCGCGCTATTGTCGAGGCGGCTGCATGCGCGCGCTGCCTTTCGCGCCTGAATTGGCAAACTCAGATGAATGCGAGCCGCGTTTCTGGCTTGCGAGTGCAGGCACGTGTGACCCAGGCTGGAGACTTGCAAAAATTTGAGCTCGTGAGATTGGTGTTTGTAGTTTTGAGAGTCTTTAGCGGGATGGGTGGTTAGCTGTGTAGATAGTTTGGTTTAAGCGTAGGTGTTTCAAAATGTTTGTTTATAATTATTTGAGAAGTTGGAGGAGAGAGTTGAGTTTATACAGAGAGTTACTGGAGAAATTCATTTCGGAGTGTAAGAGAAATTCGATAAACTCGAAAGTTCCTTTGTCGAGGTGTAAATCAATCGATCAATCTACTCTGGGTAATCGATGAAGAGGCGAATGACAACCACAAATAAATGCATTTATTATAAAAAATGTGCTTCACTATTCATTAATCACGATAGGCGTGAAGCGGCATTACCACATCTATTAAGATAAGTAGAAAAGAGCGAGTACAATGGGACCCACCCACGCGTACATCAATACTTTAAGCTAACGACGATCCTAATCCATTTTGTAATTCACAGCCCTCCGACAGGCCTTGACCTTGCGGCAATCGAACCTCTTCACCCAAAAAGCCAAGCCGAAAAACACCAGCCTTGAAAACAAATCCACTTGAAATGCCAGCCCACCTACCCTCAAGGCGTTAATTAACACGCCAGCGCTCCTGCAAACTCCCGGAAAAGCCGTCGTTCAAAAAACAAACAAACCAACAAACAAACCGACCCACACCTTTCTCCCTACCTTAAAAAAATCAAAACTCACACACTTCAGTAGAAAAGCTATTATAACCCCCTTTTTGGCAACCCAGCCACGTCAGCGTACCTACAGTCTCTCAATACACACCCACAGCGCTCCAGGCGTTCTAGCGCGGTGCGACTAATTGAGTCGAAAAAAAAGAGAGAGCGCGCGCGCCGTGGGTGAAAAATCAATTGGCTCGCATGTCAAGTGCACCGTTTGCATGTAAATGATCGAGTGCTCGAATTTTTCCCTCTCCTCTCCCGACGTGACGCGCGCGCGCGCGCGCGACGATAAAGTCGCCCGGACGATAGCGCTGCGCGCACGAATTTTTCGATATTTACGCTTCTGGTGGCACTAGGCGTGTAGGAGCGCGTGTAAACGCAAACAATCGCCGAGGCTGACCGATGGAAAGGTTTCGGAAAATGACGTAGTCGTGCCCTTTTTTTCTCTCACGGTAGCCCTTTTTTCGCATGATGAATTTGACGGGCCGGTTCTTTTTAGTTTTTTTTAGCCGGCTGTTGTCGTTAGAGATCGATATTGGTCTTGGGGAGGTTGAAAGGGTGGTTGTTGTTTAAATTTGTGCGTTGGGTGAATTTTGTGCGAGCTGCTAAAGATTTAGGTTGATAGAATTTATATTTTAAATTGTGTATAACGATATGCGTATAATAAAGGAATGTAATCAATTGCGATCGAGGAAAACAAATTAAATATAGAGAAATAAAAGCAATTAATGAACTGTATTTATTTAGATTTCAGTGGAATTAACAGAAAGGCATGGTAAGTAGTGATTGTACAAAAGTCGACTTATATACTTAAAATTTGGTATAATGTCCCGATATTAAATAACAACTTTCCGATAACTCTATGAATTTAATACAAAAAGGGCCCTCACGCCCTCTAAATTCGCTCTCAACTCGATATTCTATAAAATAAATTTGAGCACTTATCCTAAAAATGCGTAAATAATTAGCCGATCAAAGCAATAATCCACTCCATTAAACAATAAACACAACGACCCTCCTCAATTCCACCAATCAAACCCATCCCCATCCCCATTAAATCATCCAAACGTTCGGAAAATTCGTCAAACAACCCCACCACCCCGGGAAAGCGCGCAAACCATATACACTCCGCAACGCCGCTCCTCTAAAACATCACATCAGCACAGCCATACACCTCCTCGGAAAAGAGAAAACGATTACCGAGCTGCAGCAATTACACAGAGAGAAACAGCACCGCGAGCTGCGCCGCAAACTGGCATATAGGAGTAAGACGCGTCGAGGGCGCGCGCATAAGAAAGGCGCGGGGGCGTGCAGAAAGGGGGGGTGAAATAAGCAAGCCGAAGCTCCCTCCCTCACTTCGTGTGGGACCGTTTTACACTACAGCGCCTCGGTTAATTACTAGTTACTGGTAACAGGAGTTAGGCGGGGGCGTTTAGCTGGGTGCGCGTAAGCGTCAGAGCCGCGCGGCGCATATAGAGGCTTATGATGAGACATTGCCGGAGCTCGCGGGAAAACGGAGCGCGAGAGGTGGAATGTGTCGAGACACAATAACACCGCGAGCGTTTGTTTCGCTAACGCAAAGTGCTGCCTGGGTGTTGGCCTTTGTGAGCGGGATCCTTTTACAGCCGGAGGAGCGCGGGAATTTTATACGAGCTTGGATGATGTTTTTGAGGGGGTGGTTTGAGGATGTGGTTGAAGGATCAGTTTTGTTTGGGTAATTAAGATTGGATGGTAATGAGGGTGGCTTTGTTTGGTTTGGGTAGGTGGACGATTTAGAATCTGTTTATAACTCAATCAACTGAATGAACCGTAGAAATTTGATTTTTATTTCAAATTACTTGTTCAAAAGTGCATATTACAATGGTCTAAGTGATATTTTGGAACAACAATGGGGCGATCCAGGTAATTCATTAAAGTATCAAAATTTTTAAGAAAAATAATTAAATGGACTTTATCAAGCCATAAAAATGAGACATTATAGCACATCTATTTTGCATAAAATTTTTCTCAAAGTACAGATAATTATTTACACATTCATCTCAGAATTCAAAAAGTGACTAAATTGCGATAATTTTGTTGCTTAGTCTATTTTTTAATAGTAAAATAATTTTTCGCAGTCTATTTTTATTTTTATTCGAAGACCATCAGCCTTTTGACATCCTTTCAATTTCGAAATTGAAATTATAATTTGGCTGAAAATAAAATTTAAAAATACTTCAACAAAATTTCTGGGAAAGTCAAATTATCAGCTAAACTTAAGTGGCTTCCCGAAATAACTGTTTAAAACCATTCTTTTCCAAATTAATTACGTGGCTTCCTAAGATAAGTGCTTATGACCATTCTTTTCTAAATCAAATTTAGACCATTTTTCAGGTGCTTCAGGATCCTTTATTCCCATTAAATCCATTAAGACACTGGAAAATTGTTATTTAATAGATAATATCTCTATTGTATATCGGGTTTAAATATAAAAGTGTACTTTTGGATAATCACTTTTCAAATATTTTTGCTAAGTATATTGGAATAAAATAGGGCAATTTTAATTATTTTCACTTGTCTATATTTACTTTATTTTTTTCTAATTTTGGTTATATCTTATAATATAAAACCGTTAATCACGAAAAAGATATCACGTTAAATAATAAATTATATTGCTAGAATACCAAAATGAAATAATTAAAAAAGTCTGTCCTTGATATATCTTACTTTGATAAATAATTAATAATTATTGATTTTCTTTACTTTGGTATAAGGTTTTGTTATTATTTATATAAGGTGAACAAATAGAACAGGAAGAGAGAATAATAATTGCACTTCTGATCTCGTTTCTGAGTTTTTAATATAACTTGTACTTTATACTAGTTTACAGTAAAAAGTTAGTTAATTAATCAGAAAGTAAACTTTCTAACCATTAAAATGTCAATTTCTCAAAAACATGAAAAATGGACTTAAACAGTTATCTTGGAATACCACAAAATTATAGCAATTAGAGCGATCGAAATTTCAGTTTAGATCAAAATTACAGTAATTCGGGTCATGATTGCCAGTTTGATTTCCCAGCTCGACTGAGCGGTATAATTGACTCGCCGTTGACGTCTTCTGTCATCGGACACACACTTTTGGATATTGAAAATTTACCAACCTCACGTAGCCGTAATCCCTACTTAAAACATTATTACAAAGCCCATTAAAATAATGTCCAAAAAAACTCCAGCAATCAATCGAAGCTAAACGAACCCAATCTTCGCCAGAACATCTAAAAAAAACCCAAACTCATCTCATCATCCTCCCTTAACGCCCCATCATCATTCCAGCTATCGATCGACACTCGCGGCCAACTATACCAACAGCCGCTCCAACTCGCTCGGTCCTCGCGCCGTCTATATTCCCGCAACAACATCTCAGGAGGCGATCTAACTGCAACAGAGCTAGAGCTAGAGCCTCTAAGCTCTTCTTCTTGATTGAAACTTTGAATTCGATATTAAGGGCCCTAACGCGCTCGCGCCCCCTTAATGACCCCCAAGTCAAAGCGGTGCGGCGGCGGGGCTGCTGGAATCGTAAAACATCCGCTCGTTAGCGCTCGCGGCTAGACCGCAATCAGCATCGTCTTCGCAGCCAGGGAGCCCATAATGCGCGAATATATAGCTATATATCTCGCTTTCCCTAGCGCGCGTAGCTGCTCTCGTCCGCGGAGTTTCGAATTATCCATCTAATTAAGGCCACCGAGTCTTTGATTATCTCTCTCCCTCTCTCTCTCTCTCTCTCTTCCTATCTCTACTTCTGTCTTTCCCTCCCCCGTCTCTGCGCGCTTCAGCTATTAGGGATGATACGGTTCGGTTAGGGAGTTTGACGCCAATGGGTCTGGTGAAGGGTGCAGTAAAAGTTTAGAGTGTAAATTTATTTTGATGAGGGTATTTAAGTTTTTTCAGCTGAAGTCGGATACGGAAGGGATATAAGTAGGAGTTTTGGATTAAAACGGTTTGAGTATTTTTGCTAAAAATATTCTTTACTGAATTGCTGTGTACTAAATTGTAGATTATTTTTGAATGAATAATAATGTAAAACTATTCAACAAAACTTAAGTTTATGTTTAAAATTGTTATACTTATTATACTAGTCATATTTTGTGCTAGTACATAATCTTATCTTAGAGGCGTATGGCACACCTCTTTATAGTGTATTAACTTTGTTTATAAATGAGATGTTCATAAATTTAGTATGTACATAGTAATTTAATAAATTACTCTATTTAAGGTGATGTTAAACCGTCCTCGTTATCTAGTATATAGGAATTACATTTTTCTTATTTACTTTTCAATTTTCGAAAAATTTCTCGTAGTAAAGTTATTGTTCCAATAAAGAACAACAATTTGACCACGCAATATTTTCGAAAACTTGAAATCGGAATATAAGAAAACGGATTGCTTTATTGGCTAGAACAAGGAGAGATATTTACTTTTAGTTGCTATTCTATCCTCAATTATATAGAAAACCATTTTTATTCTATAAAGTGAGCTAACTATTAAAAAATGTGAAAATATTTCGAAAGTGTAAAGGGAATGATCTGTCAATCAATTTAAAAAAAAAAAATGTTTAATAAAAACTTTAAAACACAACTTTTTACTTTCAATAATGGAAATTTTGATATTCGAATAAATGTAGTTATTTCTTTTTGGTTTTAATATACTATTTGATTGATTGCCAATTTCCTTTGGATGTACAAAAAAGTTCGTGCATTCAAAAGCCACGACACAGAATTTTAGAAAAAACTATTCTTTTCTGGAGCTGCAGATATCTTCACTGACACGTTTTGATCGATAAAGGGGAGATCACGTCCCGATACGTTTAAACGAGATTTTGGATGCTCGGTTTCTGTTCAAGAATTCAGTCTTTTTCTTCTGACCCTGTTTAAAATGTAGACATTAAAAAAATTACAAATACTTAAAAATACATCAAACAAATTATCCATTATTTATATATTAATGCAATATCCAAAAAAATATTCCCTTCACCTCTCTCGTCTCATTCCAGCAACTTTATCAATATTTTCCCACCTTGGCAGCCGCAGCGTCAGAACGAAGCCCCCAAATTCGACTCGATTAATGAAAATCGAAGTTTATCTAGGTCACCTGCAGCAACAATTACGCGAGAATAAAGGAGCCCCGGCGCGAGATTCGGCGAGTTTACCTAAGCCTCTCTCCTCACAGTAACAAGACAGAAGAGACACCCTCCAGCTTTATTACACGCTAAAGAGAGCAAACACGAATTTCGCCCCCCACGCTCTTGCCCCCCATCATCCGGGCTCGCATCTCCCGAAAAGAAGGTGTTTCAATCACGCTTCTTGTCTCGACGCTGCCACCCACGCAATCGAGATGCATAGACGTGGCAGAGAGGAAGCTGGATCGATTCCGGGCTACGCGAGCGCGCGCGCGCGGCCAAGATTTATCGTGTATCGAAGCTGGCAAGTAAACGCGAGACTTGCTTCACTCTCGCTTCCGTCTCGCTCGAAACAATGCCGAGAAAAACAGAGAGAGGGAACACCGAGTCGGATAATCCGGCTGGGGGATTGGAAGTTCGCGGAACGTTGACGTCTCTCCAGGCACTTTGCCATTTTTCCTGATAGATGACGCGCGAGTCTCGGCTCTGGCCGTGTCTTTTCGTCTCGCTTAAGCGACGCTGCGAAATGCAACAGCTGCTCGAGCCGGCTTAGCCGCCCGGGCGCGCTTTTAAGGTGGGGTATAAGAAGGCTGGACGTTTACGAGGATATGGTTTGCTTTACGGGGAGCTGTTTCTGGAAAAGGGAAATTTTGAATTTTCGAGCTGGGAAGCTGGGAGATGGAGTTGACGTTTTTTTTCGAGCTGGATTGTCGATTACATTTTCTTTTTTATTAAAATGTTTTTAAGAGAGGGATACGGTAAATCTGAGTGTTAGCTATTTTTATTCTTTAATTAAAATTTTAATAGCGGGGTTGTTTTCTTTTGTTTAGCGTAACGATGGAAAAAACACACAATGTAAGCAGGAATTTCAGAAGATTTTCATATTCAGTAGGTCAAGGGTTTTTTTCTTTCGGTTTTGCCGAATGGCAAATAATTGCATTTTAAAAATTCCACGTTTTTAAATTTTGAAATCACGCGTTTTAACGTACTCGAACTTTTTTATTAAATTTTTCACATTTTCCATATTCAAACGCGAGAAACTTATCATTAAAAAAAATTATTAATAAAACGTCCAATTGAATCGCTTCCACTCCAGCGAGCCAACCAAAATAACGCTAAATCGCTTTCTGTCAATTACCCATTCAGCGTATATTAATTTAAGAATATTCAATATTAATTCAAGTACATATTTAACAAGATCGAATTTCCGGGTTAAATCCCATTATACATACCGAGGGACGCGCTCAAAGTCGGTCATTGTCCCCGAACCCGCAATTCATATTATATACAATTAATTTTATAAATAAACGACTTCCCGACAAACCGAGCCATGAATATGATTCTATAACCGTCATCGCGTCTCCCGTGAAAAACGATAAATCCAGCTACACTCACACGCCTAGATATAGCCGGCGCACGGAAGAAACGAAAAGAAAAGGAGGCGCGGCTCGATTAATAATCTCTCAAGATGCAATTAATTTCGAAAGCAAACTCTCATCCCCGCATCCTTCAGCGCAGCTCCTGGGATATATCCCGGAAAACGAGGGGAAAAAAGAAAGCTCACCGCGCTCTATATACACGGAGCATCCCATGAAAAATGAGCGTCACGTATCCACCTGTAACGATCCATTGTTCCTTCGTCTACGCCCGTACAGCCTGCGCGCATCTCTCCGCAATCTCGATTACGCACGTATGTATTACATATATATACACGCTCTATACTCGAGGAACAAACCTATAGCCTCCCCCACCCTGCGCATGAGTTGCAATTTCGCCGGTGTGGAGAGGAGCGCGATGCCAGTGTAACCACCACGAAGCTCTCTTGTCTTTGACTCTCGGCGCGCGCCGTAGGATCAGCGGGTGACTGTCTATGCGCCGTGTTCTCTTTGTCTTTCCCGAGCTGTCTCTTGGCTTACCTGTTTCTCGCAGTTTTCAAACGCGGAGTCCCCGCGGAGCCTGGGAATTTGATTAATTAGACAGACACGAATTTTAGTTCTTTGCAGCTGGTGGTTGTTTTGGTTACGCCGAGGCCTTTGACGAAGCTCTCTTCTTCACCTGGGAATGTCGTGATAAAAGAGAGCTTTTGAGAGGAACAGACGTGGAATTTCAGTTATGATTAAAAAAAAACGAGATTGTATTATTGTTTGGCTTGGCCCTCGCAAATTCCACTCTATCTCGCGGCATTAGATATCGAATTACCCCTGCTCGCGAGATTCGCGCAATAAAGTCGCGCGATAAACGTAAACGCGCAAAGTTGGATCTTTCGGTGAATTCTTATTTTATACGGCGCGCTATAAACTCGCCGATAGCATCTAAAGAGGTAGCAGCGGATAATATTTCCAAATGGAGTACGTAACTACCCCCCGAAAAGGTGAAATCTTATTCTCTGTCCGCCTCTTTCACGAAATTTTCCCCGACACACCGTCTTGCTCGGGCCGCGCTTGGCGCGCGAGCGCACTTGAAAATAGAATATTACGGCAGATCTCGCGCGAGATATTGCTCCGGAGAAATTAAATCGTAAGATCTAACATCAGATTACGTATGACGTCTTGTGTAATCAGATTTTACGTTAAATCTAACGTCGGGAGCAACGTGTTTGCAGTGGAGAATGGTGACTTGGTTAGAGGAGGGAACTAGGTTAAGAGGGATCTGCTCGCTCATTTTTAGCGGTTTACGCTGGTAATACCTTGATGCATATTAATTTCCAAAATTATTATATTTTATTTAGTTAATTAACTCTATTTAACTAACGTTTGCTTTTGATTAATCTAATTTCTACAATTTCCATAAATTTGGAATATCTATTCTTGTAAATAATACACTATACACTATTTCAGTATTACGTCTAAAATCCGTTACGTAATCATCAAAATTAGTTCAACTGAAATATGTGTATAATCAACATTGTCAAGACGCCGCCTAACAAAGTAAAGCAATATTACTGCAATATCGCTTGCTCGGCAGCGCCTCTCCCACGGCAACCCAAATCGCAAACACAATTACGCCAAAGCCTTTCAAAAACGCGTAAATCCGTTAAACTAATACCGGGCCGATATCGCGCAGTCGTAATCCATTCATGACCCTGGCATTCCGGCGCGCATTCCCATATCTTTCTCCGCTCTCTCGTTGCAATTCCGACGACAACTCGCGCGCTTCCACCGCAGCTCTATGCACTCTGTGCTTCCCTATCGGCGTGCGATCTTTCCATCCCAATCCCTGGCAAACGCACACACACACACGCACATGCACACAGCATATATATTCACATGTATACACGAGCACAACAGAAACAAACACATATATGCAGACACACAGGACGTGTCCCCTGGAGCAGAGCGAGAGTGAGAGCATACACGCTTGGTCCTCTGTGCGTCCGTCTTTGTACTCTCGCGCGCGGCCAATATGGGCTCTGTATCCGGTGCGCACACGGAGCTCTGGGCTGCAGCGCGAGCGAGAGCAAAGCGCGCGGAGAGCTAAGCGCGCGCACCGGCAGAGAGATACGCGCGTGCCTCTACACACACACTGCGGCATACGCACACACGTTGAACGCATCCATTACGGCCGACGAGTTCACGTGTCAACGTGTGTAGCTGCCGGGGGGATGGATATATTAGAGGCCCAGGAGGAATGCACGAGCGCTCGTGCGTGTTTGCGCCGTATACAAGCGGCGAGAGAGCTGAATTTTATGTTCGCGTAAGATGGATACTCCGGGCTTGGCCTGTCGAGGGGGGGAGAGAGTCAAACACGGCTCGCTTATTGGGCGCGATGTGAAAGGGGACGGGGTGTGATCGAGCGCGGGACAATGATGGAATGTTTTGAAATGTGCCCGATCTGCTTTACGACTGCTTTAAGGAGAGCCCGGGAGCGCGAGGGTTGAGGCTGGGATAAAGACGTTGAGAGTGAATGGCCAAGGGGGGAGAGGAGATTGAAGGTTGTTTTTGAGCCTCTCCTTGCCGCCTGCTTGTTTGACTTTGGCTTGGTATTCAAGTTTGTTGATTCGATGGGAAAAATTGAGCTTGGAGATCGGCTATTGTTACGTAATGGACTTGTAATTCCGGCTAGATTATTGTATTAAATTTTTATAATTTTATTGGTATCTAAGCTTTTTTCTTTCTTACGTCTGAAATATTAATTTGAATAAATGAAAATGCTTGGGCAGATGTTTTAAAAGAGCAGCCAAAGCGATTAACTAAAAATAAGTAGTACGGGTCCGGAGCGAGTCAGACATCGTTATTCGCAATCATATTTTCATAATGAATTGCGTTTGCAGTCTCAGGACTATAAATTGATAATGATATTTCATAAGCGACGTACACCCGACGTTTATTTAGTTCTCAACCTATTTATAATCGTAGCGGAGGGTGCAGCGCAGCCAGTGCTCTATAAATATTACAAGTAAAATTACAGTAAAATTAATTGCCCGGGGCAAATGCAAATACCGTGAATTAGCCGAGCAGTCACTCAGTTCAAACCAGCGAAATTCATTAATAACCACAATAAACGATAAAAAATGAAAAAAGCAACTCTACCCTGCCATTAATTAACCCAACAAAAGCATCATTCATCAAATTTCGTCCACATCACGCTCCTCATAAAAAAACCAACTCCTCGCACGCCCGACGCGCTTTACTTTCAATCCTCATCAAAGCTCTGGGCCCTCGTCAGAATCAATTTTAACCTCCATACTTTTACCCCGTGTCTTAAACCAACCGTACCCCGACGAGAGCGCGCGTATATCTATATACATAGCTAAGGAGCTAAAGTCATTCGCGATACAAGCTGAAACAATTCGTTCGTCGCTGCGCCCGAGTTAACGATCCGCTTCATTTAATCGCGCCGCACAATCGGAATTTCCGTAGGGGAAAGGGGCGGACGCGCGGGATTGCAGTTGCAGAAGCAGGCCAGATTTGCAGCGTCTTGCGCGCACTTAAACGATCCTCTCCAGCTGTCTTGTATATAAGTAAACGTGGAGTAGTTTCTGGAATGAGAGAGAGAGAGAGAGAGAGAGAGAGGAGGGAGAGAGTAGAGTTATACAAGATATCGCTGAGCGCGTGTGTAGGGAGAATTTGCATTAATTCCGGTTGTATGGGGGAGGTAAAGGAGGGCGGCTTGCGAGCGACACGCCAAATGTCACGCGGGGTATATTGAGTACCGGCTTGTCTCGTGTGCTCGGGGTGTTTAATCTTTTTTAGGAAATGAGGATATGAATTTCTACGTTCGATAATGAATTGTCGGGCTGGTATATGGAAGAGTAATAAATGACTATTCTGGGGAAATTTAAAGTTACGGGTCAAGCGGCTATTGTTCTCTTTTTATTTTTTAAATAGAAAATTAATTATTGTTATTTATAAAAGTTTATTATTGAACAATATTTAATTACATGATTTGTGTGGATAATTTATAAAGTTTATAAAAACAATTGTACTTCACAATTCACTGTAAGCCCTCATAAAAATTTATCTTCGTGTCTTTGGTTAATTGGCTGGAAACTTCTCAGATCATTAAGTCTCCAGCTAGTTACGGAATAAATTTCCACTCGAAAGAATTCCCCGAGCTTTCCGCTTATTTTTCACCAATTTAAACACAATTACTTTATGAATTTAATACTACATTATTTCATCGCCGCATACATTAAACTCCTAATAAAATTTCGACGCTAATTGACGAGCATTTCAACACTACAGTCGATAACTCGTTATTTTAATTAATTATTTCAGACCCCCCTGCAGTTTACAGGTAAATTTCAATTACAAGCATACAATTATTATCCCCAGAACTCAATCATCAAATTAAAAATAAAATTTATTCTCAAACGAACGACAATCACCCTCGAATTTCAATCAATACAATAAAAATCCTTTCCAACCGAACAAAAAGCTCCAAGCCAAAAAAAGCCATCTCGCAGCAATCCCATAAAAATCCTCGATTAATCAGCCAATACCCCAGCTTTTCTTACATCGGCCATCCTCTATACATCCGGCCTCTCTGCGGATATAGGCTTAGCCTGGATAATGACATTATTGCCGCTCGTGTAACGGTACAATAGAACTGGCTCTCCTTTTGTGCCTTGGGGGGGGGACGAGCGCAGCGCGCAGAGTCAGCGCCAACAATGTAAAATGAACGAGCCCTTAGCAGTAGCGGCACGGAAAGAGAGGCGCGCGCTGGCCACACATAGCCTCGAAAGAGATAAAGAGTCACTACGGAGAATTTAGACAGAGAGGGGACTAGTTGCTCCGAATTCCCTCCATTACCCGAGCACCTTGGCAGGGTCATTGTGCAGGGGCCATTTCCATGCCGGTGTGCCGGGCTGTTATCGTCGAACTTGCAGCGCGCGCGCGCAGCCCCCCCGCTAAACTGGATTTAGCCGGCCCCGTAACGGCGCTTTTATCCTAATGCGCCATCTCGGGCCAAACTTGGCGCGATGAAGGAAGTTGGCCGCTTGTTGTGCGTTTCCGCCTTTAAGTGTTGGCGCAGAGAGATATCCACAAGTGGCGAGCTCGATCGCTGCCTCGAAAAACTTGAGAGCGCCGATATTAATGAGTTGCGAGTTGAGGAGGGGATGCTGGGAATGTGGCAATGCGGGGGCGGAGGTTCGAGCGGAGCTGCTTATGGCTTTTGATCTTTTTGGAGAATAAGTGGAGTCGGTTTGGGCGAGTGATTTTAATAAATTACTTTAAATCTATTGTTTATTGATTTTTTAATGTGAAAAGTATATTTGAGAAAATTTAAAAGCTGTTTGAGTGAGGTATATTACTGCGCGCTTTTGTTATAGCGAAGCTACATCTTTTCTGTTGGAATTTCGATGAGCCAGGATTAGTAATTTCTGAGTACTTTGAAGAGCTCTGAATCTTGGTGAAAGTTTTAAGAAAAATTATTTCGAAACAATTTTCTTACTAAAGAGCTTTCAAGCGGATTATTATATATTATACCGTGAAATAGTGTTCTTAAATGGGCTCTTTTAAAATTTACATTTTTTTTCAAATACAAAATAGTCTTATTTCACAATTTATTGGACAATTTCCGTAACTTCATAAATGGTTTATGCATATAGAATAAATTTAAAAACATAAAAAAGATTGATTTGAATTTTAAAAAATTAATTTTATTGTTTAGTTTTAGTTTTGTTATTACAGGCTAATAAAGAATATTTTCTGAAGAAAAAATATTGCAGCAATATTATAACAACATCGTGCTAATATTTGAATAATATAATATCACTACTGTTGCAATATTGTTTCAATATCGTTTGAGAATTGTTTCAATATTGTACTGATACAGTATTACTATTGTATTAATATTGAGTCAAAAGTGTAGCAATATTATACCAATATTGCGATAATATTAAGTGACAATATAACTGTAAAAATAGGGCATTAAGACAACAATTCTATCGCTAAAATACTGGTAATATATCGCAATTATCTTATGGTAACAATACTATAGCAAAATGTCACTAATGCTTCAGCAATATTTTGAAGGAATTAACCAAAATACTATATTAATATTGTGTCAATATTGCAGCAATATTATATCAATATTGTTTTTATAATGAGTCAATGTTAAGGCAATATTATATCAATATCGTATCAATATAGAGTCAATATAGCAGCAATATTACACCAATATTATGATAACAATATTTACAGTTATATTGCTATTATAATTATAAGTTATTGCTCAGATAAATAATTATTGCAATAACGGCTCAATATTGGTTTAAAACTTACATTTATTCTTCAAAATTTAAAATGTTGATTTTAAAGTTTTTACTTCCAGATATCGCACTTTTGAGTTTAAAGTGTATTGCAATTTATGTTTATACCGAATGAGTAATATTAATAAAGTAAAGTAAAATTTATCTTACTTGTTTTTCTTTTAGCAAAAAATATTTCCCAGCAATTTTTACGTAAATAGTTAATCCTTCTTACAGATTTAGCTGTAATAGTTACACTCATTTACGTAACCTGTATCAATATTTATAACTATTGACAGATTTGATCGTTAGTTCATGTTAACTGTCCAAACGAGCGTTTGCTCATGTCGCGGTATGGTTCAATCTTGCAATATAGTCTTTTATTTTGCACCACGATCATGCCAAAGTAGTAAGATATTCTAAAAAAAAAGTAGCAAGTTGACTTACTACTATTTCATAAAATATTTATGTGCCAAAATATTAGAATTTTGTTTAAAAAATGCTTGGATTTCAAACTGCATATCATAATTAACAACGCGAAAATTGTTAAAAAAACTTATTTATGTAAAAATATAGTGACTCTTCAATGCTAGAATTATAAAGTCATAATCAATTTCATTAAGAATGTACGAAGCACATTTCACTTTATTTACTAATTTCCATCAAAGAGATTTAGACTTCAATAGGATACGGTTGTAAGGGCATAGAACTGCGGAACTATAAGTAATCGATACTAGACATAGTTTGAGATGAGTCATTCACAAGGCTCCTTGGATTCTATTGTACTGCGTTTGGAATTTATTGGCTATAAGCAAATAAAAGCTCATTTGATCGTAACCTTATTTTGTGGTCTCAATTTCTATTAGTACTTAAGATTATAGCATCTTTTTATCAAGTCAACGTAATCAATGCGGAGTCTATAGATTAAATACAAGTGATTTTATCATTATTTCAAATAACAAGAACGCGTTTATAACAATGTAAAAATTAGTTTTTTGAAATTGAAACTAGATGGACAAATGTGGGTACAATCTACTACGCTAATGAAGTGGATAATCAATTTTCGTGGATTTTTCATTTATACAATAGCGCAATCAACTCAACCATCCTCTCATCACACTCACTCAGCCAGACGCCTCCCTTAACCCTTCAAAGAAATCACCAGCAGCAGCGCTTAGCCCTTTCAGTATCAAACCACGCGAAAACAAGGAACAATTCGATTAGACTCTACCTCTCGGCATCGTACGAGCCGATAGGGGTGCCCTAATCGACGCCACAGCTCGCGCGAGCCATTCCATCGTGCGCGCGCGCGTGGATCGTAACATCTGCTCTCTCTCTCTCTCTCTCACTCTCGCAAGTAGTACGCGGGCCGCACGCACACAGACACTTCCCTAATCCGTGCAAATCAAATTCGAAATTACCTTCCATCGCGCGCGCGCGCGCGCTGCCGCAGGCTGTGCTCGTGACGGATGACGCCATAAATTTTGCTATTCGCGATCCTTCGACATCTCTCTGCGCGAGAGGAGCGAGCACATGCCTGTAAAGAGAGAGCGAGAGAGACAGAGAGAGAGAGAGAGAGAGAGACCGGGAATTATATAGCGGATATATGCACGCGTGCTAGCTTTGAGCTCTGGCGTGACGAGCTGCTGCTGCTGCTGCTGCTGGCTGTATGGGTTGTACATAGACATGTGGGTGTGAGTAGCGTGCCGGTGAATCTCGAGCTCTCGCGAGCCTGGATATAGGTATTATCTACTTTAGTAGCGCGTTGCCACGACTGGCTCGATGGATGAAAGCTTGAAAAGCAGGAATAAGGCGGCGCATGGATTTTTAATTTACTTTTTGTTGGCAATCGAACACGCTGCTCTGCGGCTTGATTAATTAATAGATAAGTCACGGGTTGAATTATTGATTTTACCCTGGGATAAGCCTTTTTCATTTGATTATTAATGCGACAGCGCGTTACTTTTAACAATCACAACGCTGGGGATACTAACGGGAATAATTAAATCAGGGATAGCGTTGGTCCATTTAGGTAATGTAAATAAATTCACTTTGGTCTTCTGAGACCCGGGGAGCTGAGCACGTTTGGATTCCGTAGCTACAATAATACTGATACGCTGCCTGGGACTAAAAGGTACAAATTGTACTGAAACTGCTCTGTCATGGTAGCGCTGAATTTTGAAATTTTCTGTTTAATAAAATGGAGAAGTGGTGAATGAATATAAGTTGTTCAAAAGGTTAATGTATATTTAAAATTTGTAAATTATGTAGTTTATTCAAAGTTTTAATAGTTACACTACTATTTACCTAAGTACATCTGCATCCTTAATGAATCGTTAAAAATTATAATTATAAATTATGAATAATTGTTTCTAAACTAAAATAATTTATTCCATTTTGAAGTTAAACGTTATATAATTATACGAAATTTTTCTTTTTGAAGAGTACTAAATTTATACAAAAACTCTGCTTATTATGTATATATATTTTTAAGAAAATAAGTGAAGTTGAAACATTATTTTATTAGCTCAGAAAAACGGCAGCATCCTCTGACCTGATTTTATCGGGAGTTTATTTGAGTGAAATGCATATAGCAGGCCAAAGCATAACTTTATATGAGCACACTCGTAATCAAACATGAAGTCGAATCGCTATATAATTACAACTCTCCGGTATCAATTCCATAATGAGAAATTTCCATTAATCAATAGAGATAAACAATTTTACACAAAAAGAAATGAAATAGATAAATTCGTTCTTTTGGAAATATATTTTGGAATATAGGTCAAATAGGTACGAAAAAAAAATACAAGAAATATCGCAGCCATATGTAAATAACACCGGGATACTGGAAGTTGTAAACACGAGCAATTTATTTTTCGTATAAGTTATACGTTCGTGAAAAGTTGCTTATACTGTACATAAAACAAATCTACGAGTACTGCGGCCAGTTTTCATGCTAATTTTTACCTTTTTTTTTTAGTCAGACGCTGCAATGTACTATAATTATTCGTAAAAGTTTTTTAAATATCTATAATTCCAATGAGGCGCTTATTCTTTGGTATATATTATACGAATATTTAAATAAATATGCAGTTATTACTTCTAAATTTGTATGCATGATTTACATACAATCTATAATATTTAAACATTACAAAACAGCTTTAAAAAAAATCATACCTCGCCCAAACAATAACCAGCCCAACTTCTCGCCACACCCAAACCAAAAGAACCTGCGCTGCAATTGAAAAAAATCAAAAACAAGCGCTTAAAAGAGTCGCTAACCTTGGCCATTCCGCAATTCCAGACCCTTATACACCAGCAATAAAAAAAGGAATTCCCCTCGTAAACGCTCCCTCCCCCCTTCCCCCGCGATAAAAGCGGGCAGAGGCGCTAGCCGTAGAATTTAAGAGACCTCGGCCAGAGTAAAAAGCCAGATGGGCGGCCCGGCGAAAAAAAAAAGCGCGCGTAGAACGTCAAAGACTGCGCTAGAGCGCGAAACGGGCAATTGCGCAAGATGATCGTCGGGCGGGGCGGGAAGCTATTAACGCTTGGCGCGCGAACGACGTGTTAGGGGGCTATGTCGTGTACACACACACATAGCTATTCCGTGCACTTGAGGGACGTAATCGTTAATGCAGTGGCGGCGTTTTATCGAGCGGAAGAGAGGAGAGTGACGATTGACGCCGTGGGAAGCGGCAAAAAGCGGCGGCGCGCCCGCGCCATTTCTCATAATTAAGTGCGGGGAGTGGATTGCTTTTGCTGATTTCAACGAGCGCGATCGTCAAACGGAGCGCTTAATTAGTCGGAGGTGTGTGGGAGAGAGCAAGGTGGATATCGCGGTGTGCGCGAGCTTTTGTGGGAGGGGTAAAACCGCGCGCGGTGTGTTTGAAGAAGAAAGAATTTTTGCGGTGAAGGGGTAGGTAGAAATGATGTAGGTTTAGAGAATTTGGAATCTGGATTAAATGAATGCGGTTTTGGGATTGTTTGCCGGCTTCCGCGCGGCGTTATAATAAGGGGATGCGTGTTTGAAAGCTTGAAGCAAAAATTTAATGTGGTGGAGCGAATGTGGATGTGGATGGTATGAAAGTCTAATGGAAAATTTGGTATTAAACTTTTTAAAATAATTATTTTAAATGTATATTTACAATTTTGATCATATAGTCGATGCAAGTGGAAATTGTAAGATATCCGTTATTCAAATATAAATTACTTGATGTAAAACGTGAGACATTTAAATCAGAGCCATTAGGTACATGGTTACATAATTCAGAATTCTAATAGTTCATGGCCTGATTTTACACGGAGCCAACTGAGTAAGGGCAGTGACGTCTATGAATATTGCATTTTTTTTCTTTTTAATTTATGGAGCAACTTGGAAATCTTCATTAGACGCCAGGGGGCCACAGTGAAGCATGGCACGGTGATACTTAGCTACCAAAACCACCTTTACGAACCCTCCAGAAGTGCCATTCTGGGACCACTCGCAAGTATTACTTTGAGGCAGTGTCCATTTCTCCAATCTTGAGTATGCGCTGGGTGCATCCTCACTGCTGTATATGTACATCCTTTAATTTAATTATACCTAAATAAAAGAAGATATTTTAATATCGGTTAATAATAATCGGAACTTCTTTGGGATTTGAAATAGAGAGTGGCAGATGTAACCAGAATCAAACATGGCGACAAAGAGTTCGTGTTGCAGCAGAATATATTTGCGATACTATAAGTAGTGATTATTTTCCTTGCAAGGTATTAAATGGTTATTAAATAGTGCATCAAGCAGGATATGGTTTAAATGTAATAAAAAACAGTCTGGGAAAAATAATTATAATATATGTATAACCCAATTTTGTATTTGTGAACCTCCAACAGGAAATCTATTCTAAACTAACTTTCAGGAGTACTCACTTTCAGCTATTAAAGTTATTTGTACTTAATATTTTTTCACACATAACATATAAAAATAATAAGTTACAGTAAAAATAATTTTTAAAGGTCAAAATGGACATGTAAAAATAAAATTTTTTTAAAACTTTTATTACTTTTTCTACGTGTTCAAATATTATTAAATTTTTTCATTGGAAAACGGCCAAGATATGAAATTTTTATTAAAAAAGAGCGTGCTTTTTATTTTCATGAAAGCTGAAGAGAGAAAGTATAGTGATAATAGATTAGAATATTTATTTTGGTAGTTTAAAAATTCTTTACAGTTAGTTTTTCAAAAGTAAATTGAGGAATTTTCGAGTATCTTAATGAGAATACTTAAATTTAATACAAAAACGAATATTATATTGATTAATATTTTCTCACAAATTGGTATCGCAATACTTCTAACATTCCAAGTTTTATTTTATTTTAGGCATCAAATTAAGCTTCACTCAGCTAAATGCAAATGATTTTGCAGCCTTTTTCTGCTTTTAAATTCATAACAATTTTGCAGAAAAAAGTACTTTATTTTTTAAAAAAAGAGTTCGAGTAATATTATTAGATTTAAAGTTTTGAATAAACAAAAAATAGATAACTTTCGAGTGCGTCATTTCATTTTTCATTTGATGAAAATTGTTCATTTTTATCTTTGTGTCCGATTTTGCTCAGTCAGCAACACGGTATGCGTAAAAAATAAAAAGTGAGTATATATACGAAAAATACAGACGTGTATTGTAACAATGTTGGTCACAGGAAATTAAAAAAATATCAAATTCATTTTACTCAAAATTAAGTAAAATTCTGAAACAAATGCAGAAATCAACTTTTGATTTCCTACTTTAAAGCTTTTGTTACTTCTCCAATACGACCCAATAATATTTATTGCACAATACATAGTTTAATTTAAAAGCAGTACATACCTTACGTATTTAGAAAGTATAAAATAATATTTTCATTTTAAGCGTTTGTATGACAATTTATACTTCGACGGTGTCTGCAACATAAACAGAATTATGAAACTTGAATGAAGCTATATATTTGTATTGCAGATTTCCAATAATCCAAAGAAAACGTACTAAGCACTATTAGAATAAAAGGTCAAAATGTTTCATGAAAATATCCAATCGCAATTTGAATAATGAAACTCGGATTTCAACAATACTACATAATTACATTAAATATTAGCACTGGGCATTGTTTACGTTTTTAATTTTCAATTTTCATTATTTGCGAATCGTAAAAGCCATCGCGACAAGTAATTTGCATACATTCAAGTCAAAATTGCATCGCAAGTTATATTACCGGCACAATGAACAAACTCGATTCAATATAAAAACACGAACCGCGCCACGCACACGAGAATAATTATCGTTCCAACTCGATCAGCGGCAAAAAAGTTACGGCCCGCCATATCGAATAAAACGTTGCATTAAAACATCGTTAAAATGCAAAACCGAAAATTCGCGCGCTCCGGCCGTACCCACATTTTGTAATAACCGCACGCGTCCGGCCCCTTCCCCTCCGACAAACGCACATCCGCGGCATCGAAGCTTCGGAAAATGCGGGAACGCCGTTTCATTAAATCTCGAGTTAACGCGCGGCCATCGTGATTTTAAACATCGCGCCGCGCGTAAGTCCAAAACGGTCGCGCTCGCTTTGACACGGCCGGCCTCGTAAATTGAGAAAGTCGACGCGTTCGGTATAAAAATAAAAAAAGCTCGAGCTTGCAACTTGTCCTAGCTTTCGAGGGAGCCGGGAGTTGGCAAACGAAAAAACAATCATCGGCGAATTAACGAGAGCGCGGGCGCGCGGCGCGACCCACTTTGTCGGGTCTTAGCGCGTACGTACACAGTGCGCTTAACGACCGAACTCGCGCGAAAATGGCGAATTAAGTAGAAAAATTCATAAAAGCGCGGTTGGAAAATTGTGGGAATTGCGGCAGTGGCAATAGAGGGCACAAATGACGTGAACAGGGTGGCCGTACGGTAAAGAAATTGTTAGTGCGAGCTTTTGTGGCCGCGTGATTGTTATTAGCGAGTGGTACTGCGGATTTTTGGCGCGAGTTTAAAGCGTTATGATGATAAGTGGAATGAAGGAATTTGGGGTGTCGTGATTTTGATTCTGTGGCTTTTTTATTCTGGATGGTAGGGATGAAACTGAAAAGAATTACTTTGTAGTTTTGCAATTTTTCGGAATTCATGTCGAGAATATATAGATATAACCGTTTATCGCAACACTATGTATCAAAAATGTTGTTTTAAAATTCTTGAGGCAATATTATACCTCATTCTCTTTTTATACTAAGATAAAAATGTATACTTTATTTTATTTCCGAGTAAAACAATTTTCGGCTCTCTAAAACTTTTACCCAACAATTCAACTTTTTATCCAGTCTTATAAAATACTCTCCTACCTCGCCTACTCAACTTGCATTCCATACCCAAGCAATAAAAACTAAACACGAGCCATCAGACTTTCACCTTTACCACCCGACCGATCGACCAACCCCAAACATCCGGCCACAGGCCACAACTACATCCCCACCCCTCCTACAAAACTTCTCACTAGCCCCGAGCGCTTAAAGAAAAATTGCCCTCCTTAAAAAAAAAAACCACTCTCACCAACCAACAGCCAACGTAAAAGATGAAAAACGCGCGTGAATCAGGGTAGCATCAGGAGAAAGCATAGCGAATCGTATTCCCCGGGTAGTGCTGCAGTGCGCGCGCGGTAGAAATGGCTCAAGGCGCGCGGGTGGGCGACCGCGAGGGAGAAGATTACAGAACAAAGTTAGTCCCACGCGCGCGCGAGCGAGTGCGCGTTACAAAGTTAGCTCTTGTTCAAGCAGTGCCGTCTCACTCATTGCGCCAATTGCCGCTTTGAATTTTGCGCGTGTGCCCTGGTATACACATCAGGCGCAGCCGAGTGGCTCGTGTCAGAAATCGTTCGTGTGCGTGAGTGGAGTGGAGAGAAGTCTTCTGCTCTTCGCTTAATTAAACTGAAACGCGTACAGCGGAGCAAGCATAGAAGCCGGGGCTCGTGTGTTTATGAAATATCTCGTTGCCTGGGATTATGGCGAGGGGCTTGCGAGATATCGTTTAATAAACATTCTTGAGTTTGTTTAATCTCTTGCGGCGTTCGGCTGATTTGTGGGGTTAATGTTGGGATGTTTATTGGGAATTGATTTTGATGAGGAAAATATTGTTGCGTTCTTGATGAGTTGATAGTTTACGTGTAAGCGAAATTTTATCTCATTACATTCGGAGTGTCGAGTTTTGAATGTCAGAAATCGGAAACTTATTTTTGCACTGCTCTATTCAAAAGTTTGTTTGAAGTTGAAGCGATAAAAATTTATTGCCGTGAAATATTTATTTCATTGAAAATTTTGCCAACTTTTTTTACCACAGCGAATGCCTTTTATAAATATTTTTTATGAAGGCGAAATTTATGGGGTATTTTACATCAAGTCGGCCGACAAAATTTTTAAAATTTCTAAACTTTTGGAATTTGGTTGAAAAAAGTGAAAAAAGACTAAAAAAAGTTGTAGTCTACACGGTTAACGTAGGTGAAAGTACATCATGAGCTATTTTGAATATGAGCAATTTTAAACTGAAAAATTTTAGATTTATTAAAATTTTTTACAAATTTTTTCAGGACAACTATTTAAAAATTTTTTTTGAAGCATTCGCTTTATTCAAAAATTTTAAAATGTTGAATTAGCATATCTGGCCAGATTCTGGTTAGTTTTCTACCAGCGAAGTATCGAAATATGAAGTTATCGAGTCGTATAAAGTCTCTTCACTCAATCGTAAATCTATATTTTAAACATTTTGAACAATATTCTATATACCTGTAAATTCAAACTACACGAAAAACGTTTGTAAAAGATAGTCACTGTGATAAAACAAAAGTACACATATAAACACATATACCCATACGGAACCCCATTAAGGCGCACGCGTGCATGAAACTGTGCCTACATCAAACTTTTTTCACGGTATTATCAAACCGTGCCTAACGACATGGAGCCCTCCCTATATCTAATATATTAAACCGTGCATATTGAACGAACTCCAGGCTCAATGCTCGAGGCATGGGCATTAAATTATTACCGTAACGAACGTAAAAGAGACATAGAAATTTTTATTTCTCACACCGAGTTAAACTTGGACGTGTGCTAGTTGCGGCCGTAAAATTTAAAGAGCTTCGCGTGAAGCTCACTGGACGTCATGAACGTACATGTATAAAACTGTTTCTTCGAATTACTCTACGATCTTGTATTATTAATTACGGATACAATTTTAGCATCCTAAATTACTGTATGTTTAATATATAAATTTTCAGTACGATATAAATATTGATCCAATTCATTTTACACACTTATTTGTCATTATTTATTAAGCAATACTCATATACAAGCTATCGAGAAAAAACGATTAATTATCTAGGAATATAAGAAAATCAATCAAAATCCAAACTCTAAGCCACGACTCTCTACAAACACCCTCCAACCTTCACCTAAACCTTCCTCTGCAATCCCACCTACACATCTTTCAAATACCCACAATACCCGGCATCAAAATTCAACGAGCAAACCCAATTATCATTCCGCATCAATCGAAACCAGATAAGTTTAGCCCTTCCTAAACCCACACACAACGACTACCCTACACGATCCGTTACCATAACCCAGCCCAAGACTATATACACCTCCAGCCGTCTCCATGCATATATACCCACAGCTCGCTTCCTCGGGGCACAGCAACCTTGCCGTCTTTGATTTAAGGCCGAAGTGCGGAACAAACTGCGTTATGGGGCACGGGACGTAAATTCTCATGAGCGGCGCGCGAGCTCCTCGCGCATCCCCCTATATAAACGCACGCGCGCGCGCGCGCCTCTTCCCCCTATGTATAATTATTAGCGTTTTAACTCGACGCCTGCTGCTCCCCTAACGATCGCGATCCATTCAGCAGGCGCAAGCGCGCTGGGGTTTAATGTAGCCTGCTTTGATTTGTTTTTATTGCGGTCCGCGCTGCCGGCTTGATTTTGGTGTGCGAATGAGAGGTCTTAGTGCGGGGAAGATGCGAGAGGTGGTTTAGCGGAGAGTTGGAGGTTTTAGGATGTGTGAAGTTTATTTTATTTATTAATAAAAATTGATGATTTGAGGAATTTGGATTGGTTTAAAAATTTAATTTATTAGTTGTGTTTTAATTTCAATTAACTATGCAAAAACTGTTCATTTGTTAAATTCTTCAAGTTCAATATACTTATTTTTTACAAAGAAAATTGCATTATTCCAATAAACAATTAAACTCAAGAGATCTAACAACATAGTTGTTTTTTATTTACACTAACAAAACACTCGATATTTATGTCTCTAAAGTTCAATTATCGCCGTTGATGTTGATTTTTCGCGTGGAAATCAATTTGCCGCATACAGAGAACCGCAGCTGCGTCGAAAAATAGCCTATAACACACCCATATTACCTGAAGCACTGCAAATGCAATCGTCATAAATGAGCTTGCGTTTCGCTTAAAATACGACAAAATGATTATTTCGCGCTTGTTCATATTTAACGTTTGCTTCCCTCCAGCGCGATGCGCCGGCATTAATTATCACTCGCCTTTGTATATATCACCGCGCTCTACTCTCTCTCTCTTCCCCTCTCTGACTGCGTCCCGGTCAACAACACATGAGTTACCTAACAAAATACATATTTAACCGGATGATTGATATTTGAGTTTCATTTGAGGGGAGAGGGCTGGGGCAATAGTGGCGAAAAAGCAGGATGCGTAGGTTTATAAGGGATTAATGTGAAAGGGATAGAGAAACTCGTGGAACTAATTATAAAAGCATTCAATTAGCCGGTTGCGCGCGCGCGCGCGCCTCGAAAGTATTTCATTATACGCTGAAATTCATCTTTTTCCCTCCGTGACATTATGACGCGGAGGTACGTTAAATATGCATCAGTGCGGGATTTTAATCAAAGCAATGCTTGTTTGCGGAAATCGCGTAATGACTTATGCTGGCTTTCGAATTTCGCGCGCACGCCAAATGATATGAGCTTTAGGTAAACTGGAGAGGAAATTTCCTTTCGGTTAGTTCTTGTTTTCTACACGATTTTTCATATTGTTCATAAATAATATAAACAATGAATTTCATGCCAAGTTTCTTTTGAATCTGAAAAAACGTCTAACCCAATAACCCAACCCCTGTAAAAATCACTTACGCGCGATAATCGTTTAAAGAAAAAATCACTAAAAACCTTGACTAATCCCCCCGAATCAATAAAAATTCCCAGCGCGAAATTCACCGGCTAAGCCCTGATTTCACGCCCGCGTAGCCGCCTATGCTTCCCCATCGGCATAAATCGTACTTAAAATTCAGGGATCCGATTATTCCGCTTAAAAATAAGTCGAACAAGACCAGCGCGGCACCGATCAAAGCTGCTCTTTTGCCTCCCCCCTCCCAAGGTGCGCTGCGCACCTAAGTCCGCAGAAAACTCGCCTTGCTGAAGAAACTTCCTATAGAGCGAATTCTACTTCAACGGAAACCGATCGTTAATTTTCTCGCGCGGCCACTTTGCATTTTTCCCGCCGCTATCATATAGGAAATTTTGATCCCTTTTGTGTGTGTGTATACCACCCATGGTGCAGTTCTGACGTTCTGCGCAGGACAGCCACGGTGAAACTGTAGTAAAGTAAAAAGGAATCGGCTGTTTACAAGAAACGGAAAAATGACGTGGCCAACTTCCCAGAGGGAGCAGTCTTTAAGCTTACACTTTGATTTCTCGAATTGTGTGTGTGTGTATGTAAAAACACACCTGCAGCCCTGCGCTCTTTCCCAACTCTGCATATATATCCGGCCGGAGCCATAAAGGATGACAAATCGCCGCTATTTTTCCGAGCCCGCGAGGAGTTTTCACCTCCTCGTATATATATCGTGCCTCGTTCGCGTATAGAGGTATATGGATATACATATATTAGAGAACGAGGCGCGCGTCGTCGCGTCGTTCCTTCTTTTGAAAAATCCTTTATTTTTCCGCTGGAGCTTGCGAGCGGCGCTCGATACAGGCAAAACTGTCGGCTGCATTCGCGGCTTAGCTCGCTTTTAATATAGAGAGCGCGGATGACACGAGATGGCTTATTTTGTTTTCTCTTGGCGGAAGGGCTGCTGGAAGTAGGTAACTGGCGTTTTTTCAATTTGTTGGGGCTTGATTAAAGTGCGCATAGGTTGGAGATTAATCAAAAGAAATACTCAGCGATGTGCGATCGAAGTGGAGAGGGTATTGGTAAACAAAAAATTTTATGGATAAAATAGCAATATCATGAATATTATTTAACGTTTTTTTAGTAGATGTCGGCTATGTTAAAAGTTTCAAAAGCTATTTGAGATGCTCTCGACATATTTATTAAAGTCTCATGAATATACTCATGTTTTTCACCACACGATTATAAAAAGTACAATATTTAAATCATTAGACTAAAGCGTCTTCATTCTCAATTTTAAAACTAACACCTTGCATAACGCAATCTTTCTTTCCTTATCCCTCAATCAAATCTAGTCGACTGCACAAAAAACCCAGTCCAAGTCCATCTATCCAAGAACACAACATCTTCTCTCTTTTTCGCACATCAGAGACAAGCGCTTATACCACTAGAGCTTTGCATTTGGACGCGCCGCGGCGATAAAAGCCATTTTGCCTTAATCGAATGCGCGCCTGTGTCTGGCTTATGTGCACTCGGCTGGCGTCCGCGTGCGACAAGATCTAAAGTAAATACGGCAAGATAATGGCGAAATAGGAAGGCAAACAGCTTGATCAGTTATGTAAATCACATGCGCGTTTACTAGCGCTATAGGCCGCTCTCCGCGCGCTTCTCTATACACGTGTATATTTATATACACACACAGGCGCGTATATATACAGGGACACTTATGCGCGCTCGGTCGTGCAAACTGGAGCACTATATTTCATCGGACTATATATACGCCGGGTTATGACTATGCGGGCACTATAGCAGCGGTGGCCAGGACCGGATAGGCCGCTGCGGAATATTGATTAAATTTCGATGATCCGAATGTGTATCTCCCTGCGCTTCTTATCGCGATATTGCAGGAGATTTCCTAATTGTGAGACTGAGTCGTTTGAGCGGATGTGTTATTTCGAGGTGTGAGTTTGGGAAATGGATGTTTGCGGATTGGGATAGGAAAATTGTGTTGTTATTAAAAAGAGATTTTGATTTGATACAAACATTGTGCGGTTGTATTTAATGTGAAAATTAAGTAGAATTTTAGATTGAAAAAACTGAAAGAAAATAGTGTAACTTTTAAATAAATCGTAAAATATAAGATTATGGATTAAATGATAGTTTAAATGGAATTACCAGTAGATTTTGCAAGGCTTTCGTAACATGTCTTTTATTTTTTGTTTTGACATATTTAACCTTAAATTTTAACCTAATTGTTAAGCGCATTGTGCCTGATTGATGAAATATTAGTTAAAGTGAATTATTCGCTAGATTCATCGCCTGTACAGATTAATATTTATGGCTTTATTTCTGAAATATGATTCTTACATTTCAATTATTACTATTCGCCAGTCAAGTTAAGTTTACTATGTTGGTATGTCTATTTTTTGTTTCATTGTAGATAGGAGATACATCTTTATTTATTTTTAAAATACTGTGTACTAAAATATCTTAAAAATAAAATATGTATGAAGTTCCTCTTCTTACTTGATTAGTTATAATTTTATTCTAACAGTAAAAATTTAAGAAATATAGCCGTTTTATACTTTTTCTGTATTTACATTGTAATTATATTGTATTATACTAACAATCACAGAGTTATTTCTTTACGTGATCTTAACAATATTTACTTTAAATTAAAGTGCGTGTTTAGAATAATTCCATAGATAGAAAATATTTGTTATATTACGAGATTTTGTTATAAACGACCTAAATTAACATTTGTATTTTCAGCGAAATACGAGAAAGAATTTCGTAAGCAAATTAATAGCATATTCTGAAAAATTAAGAATTTTAAAAATTCTTCTTTACAAAAACTATTTAGTTCGGAAAAGGCGCTGGAAATTGGGATTGTTTTCAGTAATTTTGATACAAATTTTAATTATTTTAAGTGCTAAATTAGTTTCAACTGCGCCGACAATTATTAAGGACAACATCACGCATCCAGTAACTGAAGAGTATCTATGCCCACCTATTATGGTACAATTGTACTATACGCCAGATACTGACTCTCTAAGGCCTTTTATGAGTGACGTAGAAAAATGTATCAAAGAAATAATTACTAATGCGGAGATTTGTAAGTAAAATAACAATTATTTTTTATGCTTATGATATATTAAAATATGTTTTATACGTATTACTAACAATTTGAAATTATATTTTCGAGCTTCATTCATAAAAATATTATACAAACATGTTTTTATTTTTATTTAAAAAATTTAAAAAATTGTAATTAAAATTTGTATTTCATTAATTTATGTACAATATATGACCCAATCTCAGAAATTTTTTTTTTGAAAATAGCAATGATTCCTCTCAAAACAGAAGAAGAAATTATAGAAACGTATAAATCCATGGACTATACAGAATATTCAAATATGGTAGTAATAGCTACTATTATCGATAGCATTAATGTTGATAATTCCAGTTCAAATTTGAAGTACACAATTAGGACATCTGAGAACATTCCAAAAGCACTATATTCTGGAATAATGGGGAACTATTTTTGCAGATTTACTGTACTACAATTTTGTTTAGATAAAACATTTATAAATATAAAAGCAAAAGATATCGATTTCGTTATACGCGTATGTAACAAATAATCATTTATATTTTATTAAATAAATATATGTACTTTTTATTTGAAAATACAAAATGAATAATAATATATATTTTTCTTCCAGACTCAAAAAATGCCCACTCCAGCTCATGTAGACCCAAATAACGATTACGCTTTTCGTCGAGGATTTTGCGCATACTTTCAGGCTGCATTTTTAATCGTTCTATCGTTAGAAACATTAAATTCATCAGATGAAAAATTTCTTGGAATAAATGTAAGTACTTAAAAAATATTCACAATGATAACATGTATTTAATCATTATGAATTCTTTTAGGTGTTGATGGCAATGAACGGAATTCGTAATTATATGAATTTACTAAGCTGGCTAATTAGTGGAATAGTTTTCAGTTGTTGTTATACAATACCCATAATAATTTTGTTAAAAATATCTTATACAAAAGATGCATTTGCATTTTTGTATTATGGAAATCCTTTTATAATTTGGTTGGTACTTACTTGCCATGTCGGACATGAAATAGCATTTGGTATGCATGCATCAGCATACTTCACAAGATGTGAGAGTTATTCATTTTTTAGATAATTTAAAAAACTTACTATATTTTTAATCATCAATTATTGATAATTTTACAGCTTCTTACATGATTATAGGACTTTTAATTCCTTACGTAGTTTCCAGCCAAGTCGCAGAAAATTACGCCATTGAAGAAAACCCACATCCATGTATATCTTATTTTGGAATACTTTTTCCAAACATTTTGCTCTTTAGAGCCTGCGAAGAATTTAATTATTATGAAAGCATGAGTAAGTAATAAGACATCTTTCAATTAACAATAAATTACTGTTACTATTATAATTTGATCATAATCAATATATTTTGTTACTTAGTGAAAGGCGCCCAATGGAATAATTTATTTGAACCAGGAGTTTCAGCACTTGGTTTTCCAGCAAGTTTAGGAATGATAATAATTTTTTCTATAATAGGAACAATTTTTCATTTAACCCTAGCTAATTATGTACATACAATAAATCCCGGAAAGTATGGAACTAAGAAAAGCCCATTTTATTTTTTAGAAGTAAGTATTTTAATTAAAAATTAATAGTTTTATAGATTTTATTTCATTTTATTATTTGTTATAGTTCCTATGTAAATTCAAGAAGCCACGAAGTGATGATGCTAATTACAATGAAATAGAAAATTTGGAACTTACTGATAGTAAAAAAAATCTGTTTGAACCAGTAGCTCAAGGTGTTTATACACCGGGGATTCAAGTACGAAATTTAAAAAAGACTTATACAAGTTTATTTGGAAAAACGGTAACCTTTTTGGTAGCTACAAAATTTGTTTTTTTTTTAAATTAAAATATATTTCATAGACATTATTTACAGAAAGTGCATGCAGTAAAAAATATTTCCATAGATTTTTTCCAAGGTGAAATCACTGCTTTACTTGGTCACAACGGGGCTGGAAAATCTACGACGATGATGATTTTAACAGGTATATTTTAAAATATTTTCCCATGTTCATAAAAGAGTTTAATTGATTATCAATTTTTATTATTTTAAGGAATGATAAATCCTAGCGAAGGTTCAGTATTTATTAATAATAAAAATGTAAGTGATTACTCAGATGAAATATTAAGTGATATGGGATTATGTCCTCAAGAAAACTTGCTCTTTCCAAGTCTTTCTGTTGCTGAACAGTTAAAATTTTTTGCGATGGTATTTATAATTTTATACTCGCATTGGAAAAATTTGTTTGAAATTTATTTTGCAAATAAACTTTAAGATATAGAATAATAATAATAATAATAATAAAAAGAATAATATAATAATAATAATATAACTTTAATAAACAAAACAAAATAACTTAAACAAATTTCTTACATTCCTCTAAAATTTTATCTATCTACACCATTTTAGTTAAAACATAATGCAACATCAGAATCAGCAAATAATGATATAAAAATGATTCTTAAAAATTTACAACTTTCAAAAAAAAGAAATGCCATACCAGAAGAACTATCTGGTGGACAGAAACGACGGGTTTGTTTAGGGATGGCTTTAATAGGAGATCCAAGTGTAAGATTATTATATTAAAATAATAAATCATAATTAATTTCTTTAAAAATAAAAATCTTTGTTTTTAGATACTAATTTTAGATGAACCGACATCTGGTTTGGATCCTGAAACTAGGCGAGATGTTTGGAACACGTTACTAGTAATGATTAATAGTACATCTTAATCATTCGTATAAGAAAAAATTAAATGAGTTAATTTTTTCAAAGAATTTATCAAAGATTCTATAAGAATTTATATAAATATTATTTTTATAGGAACTAAGAGGCAAGAAAACTGTATTAATTAGCACTCACGATATGGAAGAAGCTGATATATTAGGAGATAGAATTGCAATAATTCATAGCGGTAACATTAAAAGTTATGGGACTTCCATGTTTTTAAAAAAAATGTTAGGTAAATTTTTCTAATTTTTTTTTTAATTGGAGTAAAAAATTAATTAAAATTTTGAATGTCCATAGGTGGAGAAAATGTAGAAGTGACTTTTTCCACTGAACCATGGTGTGACCCAAAAAAAATTAACAGTTTTATTTCTCAGGGTGAAATATACAATATTGAGGATGGTAAAATAGAAATGAGAATCCCAAATACTCCTCAATTACCAGATTTATTAGATAAAATAGAAAGCAATGAAAAAGCTCTTGGTATATCAGGAATGAGCGTTACATTAATTACTCTAGAAAAAGTATTTCTGAGGTAGATTTAAATTACTTTACTACATTATTATGTTTTTGCAATAATATTTTCACTAATAGCAAGCAAATTTATTCACAAATTGTAAAAGGTGTAAATATTAGTAAATAATAATTCAAATATGCTGATTCTTACGTAGACTTACTCAAGAAGATGCAGATAGCACACAACAAGAACTGTCTATTGAAACCATCGAAAAAGAAGAAGGTTTAAAACGATTTTTATACTCCATAAAAGCCTTAATACTAAAAAAACTGATTTTTATATCAAAAAATATAATAATTGTTCTCGCAATGATAATGCTGGTATGTATAATTTTTATTGTAAAACTGAATAAAAGATTGAGCGACTATTGAATTTTTATGTACAAGCATCTCACTGTTAATATTAATTTGAAAAATTCATTATTCTTCCAATTATTAATTAAATTATTTTAACTTTCGTTGTTCCACTTATATTTATAGTTTAACATTTTTAGATTACTTCATCTCTTCTAGGCCTTATATTGGCTTTAATGTATCAAACAAACGTAGATAGACATCCCCGTTCGATGCCAATAAATCTAAATATGTATCGCAATCCAAAAACATATTATAGAGCAGAAAGTTCTGAAACAAAAGCTTATGGAGATGCTTATAAACTAATGACAGAAAAATTTGAAGGCAAAATTATTTCAAATAATTTCAAAGAAATGAATATAACAAATGGTAAATATTTAATTCTTTTTAAATCAATACAACAATATATTTAATTAAAAATTTTTTGTTAGCATTATTACATTTTGGGACAAAAAACATTGTGAATTATTTATTCCACCTGATTGCTGCTGCAGAATTCGAAAGCAGCAACTCCAAAACTATTAGGACAATCGCTTTGTACAATGATATTAGAGCCCAATTTGCCCTTCCCGTATCCCTAAATCTAATATCAAACACCCTACTCAGAACTCTTAACGGCCAAAAGAGCCACATAAGCGTATCCGTACAACCTTTACCGCAAGTCACAGCCAAATTCAGTTTTCAAGCTCAGGAATATAACCTCAGTGTGTCTATATCATTGTTCTTTTGCTTGGTGTACGTGGCACTGGCTCTGTTTATTATGCAGCCTCTTAAAGAGACGAGAACGAGTATAAAGCACTTGCAAAGGATGGCGGGCGCTTCAGGTTTTCTCTATTGGGGCACAATGTTTGTCGTTGATTTTATCATGGTTATGGGCTTATCCATGTATTTCATCCTTGGATTCCTTATTATTTTTGAAATTGTCGGCATAACTGAATTTTGTAAGTTATGACAAAATTTCTTAATTTTTTAATGGCACATATTTGACTTTCTATTACGAATATTTTTATAAAGAAATAAATTCAGATTAATGTACCACAAAAATTATTAAGCTTTCATAATGTATCCAATTATAATCTGTTCATAATCAAATGATGTTGATATTTAAATTTGAAAAAAATTAAACCTTTTATATTAATTTTGCAGTTATTATGGCTCTGCTATTTGCATTACTAGCAATAAATATTCTACCAATTATTTATATCTTTAGCTTTTGGAAAAAGTCTACTCGATCTGCTATTATATTTCTATCAAGTATACCTTCAGTGTGTAGTAAGTATAAAAAGTTATAAGTCCTTAAAATTTTTAAGAGATTAAAAAAAACATTAATTTTATTTACAACTTCTCTCTAAATTCATAAAATATATTTCGCTATATGCCATTATATACATCTTCTCATTCTTCTTCTTCAGGCATTTCTAATCTATTTTTATAGGTATTATTATATTTAAGTTTATAAATATTATTTATATTTTCTTAATACATAATTTAAAAGTTATTATATTTAATTTACTTAATATCTTTCTATACTAGTTATTTCAGAAGGAACCTTGATGTTTTACGAATACCTTATTCAAGCAAGAGAAGATCTGCACAGTCTGTTTAAGTCTTTCGTGGCATTCCGGAAAATTCAAAAAATAATAATTTCACCTATACCCTATGTAAGCTTTTTACATGGTCTCCTCTCCTTTTTTAAAACGGCACGTAAAAATAGCGTTTGTCGAGAAGCATCTAGAATAATGTCGTTTAAAAATGAAATAGACGCTTTTTTTTGCGAAGGTTTATTTATTATTTTAAATATATCTAATAATTATTTTAATTTTAGCTGTTTTTATCTTCAATGTATATCCTTTACAGATTTAAAATGTTATAAAGGAAAATGTGAAAATCCATTAACGTATTTTAATAAAAAAGTAGTTGAAAAAGATGTACCAGATATTACATTAGAAAATAGTATTATGATGCTGTATCTCACATCTATTTTATGCATCGTAGTACTTTACATATTGGAATGCAAATTATTTCCAAGATTGCGAGATAAAATTTATTGCAAAATATTTAATGATGACGATACAATTGAGAATAATGAAGAACATGTTCAAAAGATGAAAGATGAAATATCATTTCAAATCTATCAAATTGAAAATCCTAGTAAGTAGTACAATTTGATTCCTCAAGATTAAATTATTCTCTTTGAAAATTAATATTCAATAAAATATTTTTTGATAAACGTATATCAATTAATACAGCTGCTAACGAAAATGTTGAAAATGAAAATGAAGATCATTCAATTTTATTAGACAAGGAAAAAGATCATAAATACATTTTTTTAGTGTATGAATTAAGAAAGAAATTTAAAAAATTTGTAGCAGTTAAAGATGTTAGTTTTGGGGTAAAACAAAAAGAGTGCTTTGGCCTATTAGGTGTTAATGGAGCTGGTAAAAGTACAACATTTAAAATGATGACGGGTGAAGAAATTCCAAATAAAGGTATGATTTATTTGGATGACATGGATCTGCGAAAATATCGAAATTTTGTAAGTTTTTATCATCTACAAATTAGTTACATAATTTCATAAAATATTAAATATACGTACGCACATTACACAAATAATAAACTTTATCAGCCAACAAATGTTAATTTAACTGTTCTATATAATTTATAAATAAATTCTGTAAAATCAAAATTCATTTTTACTTAAATTTTAAATTGTTTACTTATACATTGCAACTATTAAATCCTGCATAGTAGTAAGACAATTAATGTATCAAATAAGAATGATTGCTATATATTAGGATTTTTTTTATTTAACTTTTATATTTTCATATTTCTGATCAATATTTTTTCATAAAAATAACTTAAATTATACTCAACAATTTATACAGAAACTTTTAAATATCATTTCAAAAGACTGCAATAAAAAAGTTATTAATTAAATTCTTAAATTATAGGGCCTTTCACAAATTGGATACTGTCCACAAACAGATGCCTTAATTGCATCTTTAAACTGCTACGATCATTTGCGTCTGTTCGCTCGCCTTCGTGGCATTCCCGAAGATAAAATAGAAACGGAAGTTAATAAATGGATCGATGGACTTGGTAAAATTTAAAAATATTTTAATCAAACGAAAGAAGAACATATATTTAAAATAGATCATATTCGCATTGGTACGATACAGAGTTAAACGCTTGCGCATCTAAACCGAGTTGCACATATAGCGGCGGCAATAAAAGGAGGCTAAATGTAGCGATAGCAGTTATTGGTACTCCAAGTCTAGTATTGTTAGATGAACCCACTGCAGGTGTTGATCCAGCATCAAGAAGATCCGTATCAAATGTCATTCAGGTTTATCGAAATAGTGGTCATGCTATTATACTGACTTCTCACAGGTATAGTTAGATGATTTCCTAATTTGCTGTTTAAGATATGGCATTATATTTTGTATTTAAGATAAATTTAAATCGCAATTATTTAAAAACGATAATATACATCTTTTACAATAAATATCAGTATATTTAGAAAATTGAACATTTTAAAATTTATTTAAAACTTAAAAGTAAAATAAGTTAATTTATAATCCAATATATCAAGGTACCATGCTGATGTTACAATTTTATAAAGACCTTAATGTATTTAAATTACTCATGGATACTACATATTAACAAAAATTTATAATGGTTAGCTAGCCAGGTGGTTAGCGAAAATATATTTTATATAAAATATTTCAGTATGGAAGAATGTGAAGCTCTGTGTAACAGACTAGCTATCATGGTGGACGGTAAATTATGTTGCATTGGACCAGCTCAAGAATTGAAGCAGCAATTCGGCGCTGGACACAACATTCAGTTAAAATTAGATCCAGCAAAATCAAAGGATCAAATTGATCTTATCAAAGCAGAAATTAATGAGGCTCTAAACGGAGAAATTATGGATGAAAACTTGGTATAAATCAAAATTTAATTTCTTTTGTTTTAATTATGTCAATTACTTAATTTGTACTTTCTATAGGCATATATTTTATACCATTTAAAGTCAACAAATTTGACGTGGAAAAAGATGTATAATGTTATGAATGAACTGAAGAAAAAGTACGAATGCATTGAAGATTTCTACGTCATGTCCGCTACATTAGAACAACTGTTTTTAATGTTCGCCAAAACTTCACAGCACTATCATAATGAAGCAGACTAGACTCGATAGTAATATCAAGAATTAAAATTCATACATAGCCGAAGCTGATTGTTTAACAGATAAGAATTTAACTTGATCATATGGATCTGCTTTATATATTATGCTTAATAGAATTAATATTCTTATTAATAATATAATTGTTTAATTAAATATATAATGTATTTAAAAGTTAATTTTAATAATGATGGTAACAATAACATTATTAAAGAGATTTTTATTGTTACTTATAATAATTTTATTGTTGTTTTACGATATCGTGAAACATTTACATTATTTTATTAACAGATTAAAATAAAGTATCAGTTACAAATGAAATATGAAATTCAGTGTCAAATGTAAAGTTGTTTAATAGTTATTTTAATTTAAAGGCCGTAAAATGGGATTTTTTTTTCTAATATCATACGCGTATATCAAAAAGTACATTGTGAAACATTATAGATTTTGTAATAAAGGCATTTTTAATTATTCTAAATTTGAAGTATAGAAAGAGAATTTAAAAAATTTATATAAATTAACAAAGTTACTTATTAAAATAGTTTTAAATGTACACTCTAATAATACATGTGCATTGCTCGCATAGAATTTTGTAGTTACTGCCGTCCTCTGTATTTTCATTTGTACAAAGATAAAATATTTTAAGAATTTTATGACAAATAATTCTTTATTAAAATATTTATACTATTTATTTTAGTTTGCTTTCAAAATAATATAGACAAATTTTAAATTATTTTTTACTCAAAGGCGATGTAATAAATTTCAAAATTGCTCGCTTCTAAAAAGTGTACAATATCCGTAAAATTCACAATTGGAGGTCTCAAATTAATCGTGATGATCCTCACAGGCTTTTTCATTTTCGAAAAACTGCAGTAGTGTTTTTTATTTTACTCGCTTTTACTCTGCACAAACAAAAGCCTGTAACAATACAACAGGGATAATAATAGAGTAATAAACGCAAAGTACTGAATAATGCACATGCTTATTGTACAAAAGAATCTTTATTTACATCAATTACAATTTGTAAGAGGAAATACTAACATAATAATTGAGATTATTTTGGGGGCTCGTCAAGTGAAACAGATAGGCATGCAAACACACAATATACTTATGTACTAGGAATCAAGTTCCCGAGCCACTCGTTAATTTTCACAGCCGTCGCTGCTGGCTATGACTTGCTCTCATGTGCAACCTTATCTTTGTAGAGGCCGCAGACGTCCCATGTGTCTGCCAATCAAAGCAGGTCTTTGTTTAGCATCTGTTAGACTCTGAACGGTCATAAGTCTGTTTTGTTTTTATTTATCTTTTTTAGTTAGCTTCTTCATTTAGCTTTTTTATATTTTAGTTTGATATTTGATTGTAGAAATTATTTTAAAAACTTGACACTACCATTTTTGTATTGACATATAACGAAAATTGTTTATGTAAAAGTGATCCAACGCCAAAAAAAAAGAAAATACGTCAGTATACCACTATGTAAATTCTCTTTGAGATTCTGACAACGGCGTTGAAGTAGAAAAAGGGTGAAAAGTATTTGATAGAGCGTTTGAAAGAGACAAGAAAAAATATTTGACAGCAAGGAGTTTGAGCTCGGATCTCTAAGCTGCCACCTCTGATAAAACGATTCTAAATGTCCCTCTTTTATCACGGCCGTTTTATCTCGTTTTTTACCCTTCTTCTTCTTGGGCAAAAAGATGTTTATTTTTAGTATGACAATAATCCTTCCTACATTCACTTTATTTTTATTTCTTTTTTTTTTTGTCAGATCTATAATGTAAGAATTCAATTTTCCAAATAAATTGTCTATACCGATTTCATTGTAAGCTTAACTTACAATAATGAAAATGCGGACTTTTTTTTTCATTATTAGGAAAAAATTTCAAATTTTAAGTTTATTTTTTCTTTAGCAGGTGTAAGTTGTACTATTCATGTAACGCGAACAGAATTATTTATAACGCTGCCAGTTTTATTTCAAGGTTGTTATCCTATATTTTTAGAATATAAAAATCTGAATAAAGATAAGAGAAATTTAAAAATTAATATAACTATAACAAAGCAAGTTAAAATTTAAAATCAAGATGGTAAAAAGTTTTTTAAGTGTTTTTTTAAATGCTTTAATAAAGTTCTTGTGTGGTTTGAAAACTTATTGCATGAAATTTGCAACGTCACTTCTTAATATGCTTCGATGCTAGAAAGTTTTGTAAAGCATCACATCACAAGCACGTGTAAAGATTTCATAGTCAATCTTTATTACTTTATTTTAATAATACTAACTCTATTAGTACACAAATTAATGTAAGGATATAAATTATCAGTAAAATCATTTTTCTATGATCTATATTCTTAATAAAACGAGTTGCGTTTTTAACCAAAAAAATCCCACACTCAATATAAATAATTTCTCCATACCTCCTCGAAAGATCGATGGCTCAGCTAAATAATGTCCCAAACTTTTTCGATTTCCAAACTACTACATCTCGATATTTAAATAACACATTTGACTCTCTGCACGCTTGTTGATGCATGAAACATCGGTCCTTCTTCTTACTTTCGACGGAGCTCAGCCCGTTTTCTCTGGCTCAAAAGAATTTATGCTTCTTTTGCTCCAGTTCGCCATGCGGAAGAAAATCTGCTCGCGCAATCTTGACCCTGATACAGTGACAAATTATCCGCGATTATTAAACTGCTGTTCACCCGATTTATGCAAAGACAAACACAACGTTTACTCGATTTCTCTCGATGTTTTAGCTCGTAATGACAATAGTTTTCGTGACACAAACTAAAATTTACACGTTACTTTTTGAATGCCGGAAGAATAAAAATCTACAATTTCGTGCGGGCGCAAACAATTGCGAGTCTCAAGTTTAAAACTGGGATAATGATTTTCTACGTCTGTCTCTTCTTCTTTGGCAAAATAAAATATAGGATAAAATTTTAAATCGGATTTCTTGCGCAGTAATACTGCTCCGAATCCCAACAAACTCGCGTCGTAGCAGAGAAGCAGCAGAAGAAGAGCTCGGTTTCGACTTGCGGATTATATAGATCGATAAAATCGGAGCCTCAGTCAGCTAGTCCCACTTCGAAGTGTTTCCTCTCAAAATGAAATATATCAAAATACCAGACACTTGCCGTTATTTCTTAGCGAGAAAAATCGTATTTTGGCAAAAAGATGTACAGGAGATTCGATCGGACCGTAGAACTTTTACTTCTGTCACTGTACGTACATGTTTACTTTTTAGTCGCGTTCTATTTCAACTTATTGACTTTAACAATTTTTTTTTAAACTTTAGAAATAACTTTTGTTACATACCATCAAAATAATATTAAAAAAAAATTAAAGAAACTTTCACAGCAAATAGAATTGATACCTCTTATTTTTTAAATTTTTTACTTGGATAATATCTTTAAACAATATCTTATAAAAGGATCTATTTAAAAATCGATTTTTGCCAGGTCATTAACATCAGCCGTTAAAAATATAACATTCTCCTTAACGTCTTTTCTCACTCGACTACTTAGTCGGCCAGTAGACAGCGTTGTTTGATGTCTCAGTCTCCTCATTGTTCTCTTGTTAAACTACCACTTCCTTCTTTTTTTTTCAACTGCGTCTGCCAATTCTCCTTTTTTGCTTTTTCATCAGTCACTCGCGCGCTTTTTGAGTTTCTTTTGGTGTCCCTTATACTCTCCCTCTTTTCCCTTCTACCTCTTATTTCTTAAGTACGCTTGACACCTCGCTTTGTACTTTCGCTTTAAATTTCAATACTCCACTGCTCTCTCTGGTTGCTTTCCTTTACAGCACACCCGTGTGCACATTTTACGAAAACTCGTGTCCTTCAACTATTTACCACCAAAACTATTTTCTATTAAACGTAAAAAAGCTGTTGTTTATAGAAAAGACGAAAAAGGCGGTTAAAACAAATGCAGGCAACTTCCAAAAAGAAAATGGCCGAGGGTCCATGTTAACACGATACGTCAACGTCGCTCAACGCGACAAGGAGGAGTAGGAAAAGGGCGTACTAACCCAGAACCCGATAGGAGAGCTCCGTGTACGAGTGAGCCTTCTAATTACCGGTCGAGGAGCAAACGAGCCGTACGAAAATCTCGTTTGTGCGCACCACACTTGGTTAGTTGAAACGAGCCTCCCTGCAGCTGTGATCTTTTAAGGGAGGTAACGTTTTAGTCGAGGTGGATGGTGAGCGACTATTTTAGATAGAAAGGAAAAATTAATAATTTACGAACAAAACTTTAGAGGTAATATAGTCGTATTTTTATTATAAAAATAATGGTTTTAAAAGTGTGTAATTATAAAATATTGATCATGAATAATAATCAAGAGTATTGATATAGTTATCGTAGAATAAAAGATGAATGTTCAAATAATACCGACGTTCACTCTTATTACCAAATGCCTATTAATATTATCGGTGATTGGTAGTGGAGAAATTTTATAAATTATTATAAGATTTGGTGTATTTTATATATAAGTTGTTTTTGCTTAAATTGGTAATTAAATATAGAAGATGAGTGGAAGAAATTCGACCGGTTAATTTTGGCATTCAAATTTAGAAAAAAAGGAATAATTTTAAATATACATAAAATCAGTTATAAAATGTGCTAACATGTTATGAAAATAGTACCTTGTTCCAGGAAGGTAAAAAATGAGCTACTTCCAGCACGGGTGAGGCCTGCGGTGTCCTCGAGTCCAACCCGTGCTGAAAATACCTGACCCCGCTTGAAATAATCCAAACCCTACTAAAAAAAAAAATATAACGTATATCAACCAATCTACAATCTTTCCTTTTCTCTCACACAAGTCTTTTCCATTCCAACTCTGTACCTATGCTTAGGTACCTTACGTCAATAATTAAACTGATGTTAGTTTTTGGGTTATTTTGTAAATGAAAAAATAATTAATTAACTGATAAAATAAGAAATTTATTGTGCATAACAGAGCGATGTACTCACGTTAAAATCTTTTACAGAACGTCGCTTAACACCATGTCTCCAGGGCTTATACTTATACCTTAATTATCGCTATGGTGTCGTTATGACTGATGCCGACTTCTTAGTAGTTAACCCACCGCATAGGTATTTTTCGTTTTTGGCTATAGGTTCATAAGAAAAGCCTTTTAACAAAGTAAGTTTAAAACAATATTATGTGTCTTAGTCGTAGCGCTATTATATTACTATACATTAAATGGTTTTCTGCGCGGTTACATATGACGAGAGACTAGTTGTTTTTTCGTGTAAACAGTACAGATAAATTTGAAATAAATCTATAATAGTGATCATAAGTCGGCTTAGTTTGCGATCTGCTATAGCGCGTATTAATTTTTATATAATCGCTAAACTCGTCTTATCGCTCAATCAATGATAATAAAATAATTTTTTATACATGCACGCGTACAATCTCACTAACCCAAACCCTCCTTTGATCCATCCAATCCTAACCCTCATACCTAACCACGCATTTCCTAAAAGAGAAAATCATAACCAGTCATCCGAGGTAGTTGCAAACACTCGCACTTACCCGCGAAAACGCGCACAATTATCCGCCACCAATAGCCCTGCTATATATAGTTATCCCCCGACGCTATTAGCCTCCGCC